>JAOXYA010486771.1:0-15746 GCA_028565675.1 Sorex palustris | reverse complement strand
GCTCAAGGGACCATATGGAGTGTTGGGGATTGGAGGGAGGGAGGGAAGGAAGGAGGGAGGGAGGGAGGGAGGGAGGAAAGAAAACTCACAATGTCTCCAATCCTATGTCCTGACTCTCTAAAGACTGTCAATTTTGGGGGCCAGAGTGATAATAAAAGCAGGAAGGGCATTTGCCTTGAACATGGCCAACCTGGCATCCCATATGGTCTCTGAGCACTGCCAGGAGTGATTCCTGAGTATGGAGCCAGGAGAATCGCCAGGTGTGACCCAAAAAGCCAAAAAAAAAAAGTATCAGCTAGCACAATGGGTAGGGCATTTGCCTTGCACACAGCCAACCTGGTCGGCCCAGGTTCGATTCCTCTGCCCCTCTCAGAGAGCCCGGCAAGCTACCGAAAGTATCTTGCCTGCATGGCAAAGCCTGGCAAGCTACCCATTACGTATTCGATATGCCAAACACAGTAACAACAAAGTCTCACAATGAAGACGTTACTGGGCCCGCTCGAGAAAATCTATGAACAATGGGAGGACTGGGACAGTGACAGTGACAACTTTCCTTAACTGTGCTACTTGCTGGGGATCACACACTTGGCCATGGGCTCACCCAGGCTTGGGCTCCTTTGGCTGTGCTCCCTGGGGAACTGCACTCTCGGCAGAAGCCCACAAGTTATGGCTGTAGTGCTCACCACAGTGCTCATACAATGTCCACCAGAGGTCACACTCGTTGGCTGTGGCACTCACATAGCTTCTCCTATTTCTGCTGTGGTGCCCATCGGGGTCGCACCCTTTTGTGGTACTTACACATACCCAGCTGCCACTGCCATGAGACCAGAAATAGCTTGTGGTGCCAGGGGTCACAGAGAGCAGAGCTTCAGGACAGTGCTTGGCATACATGGGACACCAGGGTTTGACCTCAGACCACATCCTTGCAGGGCATGCTGTAGGCGATTCCTCTGGCTCGCCAAAAGGTCTTCTGAGTCTGACAAAAATGCTTCTTCAGAGAATTAAAAGGCTCCAAAGATGTGCTGTTCCCCAAATTTGTTGTAGTAAAAATAATGGCAGTTTCCCAGTTCCACCCGGCATATAATGGCCAGATCTCACAGCTAATCTCTAAAGAGCCACCAAGCCACCAAACTGTCCCAGTTCTGCAGCCCCCAGAGTGCACGGCCATGTATGTGGCTACGCGACACCTTCAACTACACAGTATGGACAGACCAGGAGGAGCACAACAAACCAAAAGGGGAAGGGGCAGAGAAGCCCACAGAGCTCCGTGAGCAAAAAGCAG
Source organism: Sorex palustris (assembly GCA_028565675.1). Taxonomy (NCBI): domain Eukaryota; kingdom Metazoa; phylum Chordata; class Mammalia; order Eulipotyphla; family Soricidae; genus Sorex; species Sorex palustris. Next base: position 14,464 of record JAOXYA010486771.1, on the reverse strand, counting down.
TAACACAAAAGCTCAACTAGCACCACACAGCAGTGAACCCTCAATGACTTTCATACCCCCCCGTCACGTACAACTCTATTCACAAATTAGCTTTCACTAACCTATTTTTTCCTTTTTTTGGCTTTTTTGGGTCACACCTGGTGATGCAGAGGTTACTCCTGGCTCTGCACTCAGAAATTACCCCTGGTGGTGCTCAGGGGACCATATGGGATGCTGGAATCGAACCCGGGTTGGCCGCGTGCAAGGCAAACACCCTACTCACTGTGCTATTGTTCTAGCCCCTGACCTAATTTTTGATAATTCCATTTGCCATTTTGTTGTAACAAGCAATATAAGGTAAATTATTTTGTTCCTGCTGGTCGGAAACTGGTGATATTGACGAAGGGACAGTCACACTAGTGGTGGGATTGGGAACACTTAATGCCCGAAACAACTGTATTCTGAACAACTTTGTAAACCACAGTGTTTAAATAAAGGTTTGTGGGTTTTTAAAATGGCAGTCTTAGTTCAAGTGCCAACTTCTCAGAAAGCCCATCCTGACGACTTGCTCTGAAAGGCCAATCTCCCAGCCGCTCATTCTCCTTATATTTTGGAATAATATTACCACCTGATATGCTAGGTACTTACTTGATTGCTACTGTGACCCCGCAGAAGATATGTTCTAGGTCCTACTTTATTTCCAACCTGGGCACAGAACAGGTACTGAACTAATTGTTGTTAGAATGAAGGAACAAATGAATAAATGTTGCACATAATACTTAAGATGCCTCTCTGCGTCCTCTTCAGAAGAGAAAGTATCATGTATACTGGAGCTAGCTTTTAGAAATTGAAGGGGTAGTGTTGGTGTTTCCAGATGTAACATTTTCTAGAATGCAACATATGAGAACAATGTTGCCCAACGGTGGTTAAGAGTCGGGTGGTCACTCCAACTCAGGCAGTCCAGGCTGTCTGTAGGCTTCCTAGCCCAAGTCTATGGCACAGATTCCCTCCCAACTGTTCTTAGATACAGCACTGCGTCTGCTAAGGAGATAAATACACCTTTCCTAAAAACTGGCGATTGAATCCAGCTGTGCATCAAAGATACTCCTGGGTTGGGAAGAACTCAAAGGCTATAGCGCATTCCTGGTGTGCATCGGCCCTGGGTTTGGGTCCCACCACCACAGAGGCTCCCCTGGGAGCCCCTAAAATCAAAGGAAGGTGTCCCCCAGGAAGGGGGTCCAATTCTCCCATAAGAGGGTTAACTTGCCTGGTCTGGGCGGCCTGAGGAAATGCTCCTCAGCAGGTCAGCGGGCTCCACTCGCAAGGGCGGTGGCGGCCCCCTCCAGACTCCTGGGCTCTGGCCCTGTGGCCCGGGCCTGCCTGCCCTAGAACTGTGAAGTCCTGTTCTGTACAGTAAAGCATACAGGGGCCTCTTTTCTTCTTTTTCAAAAATTTTCTTTGGTTTGGGAGCCACACCCAGCAAGTGCTCAAAGCTTAATCCTGGCCCTGCACTCAGGATCACGCTTGATGAGCTCGGGGGACCATAGGCAATGGCAAGATCCGCCACGTGCAAGGCAAGCGCCCTATCCCTGTACTATCACTCCAGCACTAAAGGACGTCCCTCCTTTCTAACTAACTCAAAAATTCATGTGAGGCCCTAAAACCCGCCTAGGCCAACAACTGCCTCCGTCTTCTCTCTCTCGGAGAGAGGGGCACAGCACCAGCATGGCAACTGCAGAGCTGACCCATATACTGCCACTAAACAAAAAGGTCCACTGCCCCAAAGTCCCAGTCCTGGAGGGAGAGGGAGGCACTTCTCACAGGTGTCCAGACTCTCTGGTCAGCAGGCTCCAGCCTGCCAACTCTCTCTTTCAACAACCCACAGGGAAAACTCCCCACTGACACCCTGGCCTGATGGAAAAGGTGGCCAAACAGCAGCAAATACCTTCTGCCCTTTCTCAACAAACACTTTGTCAGTGCTCACAGCCAGGGATTCACAACAGCCACTGCACACACATGGGCAGCAGTGTCCTGGGTGGCTTGCAGGGGACAGTGTTTTCAAAGGCTCAAAGGCATGTAAGTCAAAACACTGCTCACTGCTCACTCTTTTGAAGGATGAACTTTATCCTTTGTCCTTGTCTGATATCAGAAAAGCAAAGTCTTGCAAGGGCACTGCTGGTGGGCAAGATTTCAATCATATGGGGGAAAGGAGGTACAAATCAAGCCAGCAGAAATACAGACTGACCAGCAATATCCTATCCTTGGATGACTGGGAGCCTTCTAACCTCCCCTGTATTTAAGATCCAGAGCGCTGGCTCCTCATTAATTTTAGATGAACTTCACGGTAGCTTTTTGTAATCACCACTGGCCCAGGAGATGCTCGTTCAATGACGATATCTAGTTTCCAAGCAGAGCCTCCTGGGCTACAGTGTCCACCTTCATGTGTGAAGGTGAGTGCTAACCAAGGGTTTCAGAACCTTAGAAACAGCAAAGGGTGAATGTTCTCTATAACCCTTTCCCAGTCACATCCTGACTCCTGAATAGACCTTGAGGAGAAATCCAAAGAAGGAAAGAGGCTCACAAGATGTTGATCATCTTGGTGATTTAAGAGTTCTACAATAGGCTACACGTACAGGAATACGTTTCAATACATGCCTGGAAAACTCATCTGCCCCTGGAAGCATGTTCTTTGGGAAAGCACAACCCCTGCCTTTACTGAAACTGGCAACACTGTAAATCAAAACAGATTTTCTCTTCTGAGCAGAGCTCCATTACAGGAAACATGCAGTGACCAGAAACGGAGCCAGTGGAGGGGGTGACAGATGTGTGTCCTGGACAGCTCGGTGGAGACCGCAAGGCCTCCCAGGGAGGGCTGGGAGCCACAGGCTGGGAGCAGCAGCCTCCGGTCCTGCCTACTTAGGCCCACTCTCCGGCCACAGACAAGAATTAACAGACCTCAGAGAGAAGCCCATGACAGACACAGATGCACTTTGAATGCATTAGGAAGGGGGGTGCGGAAGAAGAGGCGGAGGTAGTATTAGAGAGATGAACCCAAGAAAACTGAAAAAGAGGACTCATGAGAGCTCCTGGGGGCAATTAGGACACTGATCAAAAGAAACTGAGTAAGGAAACCAAGAGGCAGACAGTGTCTAGACACAGATACCTAGTTTGAAGGACAAGTTCAAGTTCATCCAGTATTCTCTCTGCACTCACCTAGGAACTCGAAGGATTTGGGGGAAGGCAAGAAGCACAGGGAAAGAGCATCTCAGGAGTCTAGTGAGAAGCCAGTATGGCAGCTGGGGCCATTGTCAGGGCCCACACTCTGACCTCTGGGGCCTGCACTCAGTGCTCGGGACCCGCACTCAGTGCTTGGGGCCCATACTCTGAGCCTTGGGGCCCACACTCAGTGCTTGAGGCCCACACTCTGAGCCCTGGGGCCCACACTCAGTGCTTGAGGTCTGCACTCAGCTCTGGGGCCCACATTCAGTGCTTGGGCCTGCACTCTGACCTCTGGGGCCCACACTCAGTGCTCAGGGCCTCACATTGAGCTCTGAAACAGTGCTTCTCAATCGCCAGGTCTTGGGGTATTCCAAGGGGACCGCAAGCAAAAATCACACCAGTGAGAAACCAGAGCCCAAGACAAGGGCCATCCTCGCATCAGTGGGGGTCAGCCGGCAGGACAGAGTGGCTCCAGGGAAGAAACAGGGTCAGAAAAGGGATGAGACCCACACTCCAGAATCTTCTGTTTCCTGACTTAGTCCCTTAGTTCTGAAAGACTTAATTTCAGGGCTGGTGTGAGAGCTCAGCAGTCAAGGATACGCAGGGGCGAGCATGAACCACACCCTACCCCCGCCCCCCCGTGTCCCCTCCACACTGTCGGGCTGAGCACTGATGGTCCAGCCAAGCTGCCAAGTATTAGAGAGGGGCTTCTGGGGCCACTGAGAATTGCTTAGGAGATCCCCCCTCATGCATGTGTGTGCGCATACGTGGACACACACACACACACACACACACACACACACACACACACACACACACAGAGTGCTGGTTTCCTTACTCTCTCTTTGGATAGCCTTTCTCCTTTTTAAAGCCTGATAATCATTGAGGAACTCCTCTCCTCCCCTCACCCCCCGCCTCCACAAGATGTTACACTGAATTTTAGAGGAGATGCAGACTACAGGTCTCCCCAGCCAGCTCTGAGGTTAAAAGCTACTGATCTGGGGCAGGGAAATGGCTAGAAGACTGGCACACATGCCTAGCAGGCTCAGACTATTGGTTCAGTCCAGCACCATCAGGCTGGCTCTGAGCCCCACTAGTGTGACCCTGGTGGTCTTTGAGCAACACCAGGCCATGAGCAGAAGCAGAACTGTCAAACCCACACCACCAGGTGAATGGCCACCAGACCCCATCACAGCAGGGGAGGCAGAACCAAAACACAAACACACAAACAACAACAAAACCTGATGTAAAGAATTCAGTTCAGGGCCAGAGTGATAGTGCAGTGGGTAGATGCTTGCCTTACATGTGATCAATCCTGGTTCGATTCCCAGTATCTCATATGGTCCCCAGCCCTGCCAGGAATGATTTCTGAGTGCAGAGCCAGGAGTAAAGCTCTGAGTACCACTGAGTGTGGTCAAAAAAACAAAAGGAAAAGAAAAAAGAATTTATTTCATGGTTAGATAGTACAGGGCTAAGGTGTTCACTTTGCATGTGGCTGACACAATTCACCCCTGAGCACCCCCAGGAGTGATTCCCCAGGAATAATCCCTGAGCATAGATGGGTGTGGCCCAATGCCCTACACATATTCCAAAAAAGAACTGATCTCATTTTCCTGAGTAAGAGGGGTTCTCCCCGGCTTTTGACAGTGGGTACATGGCTCTGAGCACCTGGGATAGACGAAGAGAATCCCATGCAGAAGACCACAGGCTTTCAAAAGCCACCAGAGCTTGGCTGGGGATCGTATTCCTGCAACCAAGACCTCAGTGTAAAAAACACTAGTTAATGTCCAGCACTCACAAATAACAAATAATTGAAGGGGCTGGAGAGATGGCACAGGGAGTAAGATGCTCACCTTGCATGCAGCTGCCACAGTTTAATTCCTAGGTACCATATATAGTCCCTGAGTACAGTGCTGGGAGTAGTTTCTGAGGTATACTGAGGGACCCCAAACAACTCCCCTGTCCAATAACTGAAAATCAAACTCAAACATATACTTCAGTATTTACACAATTAAAAAGAAAAACTGGCACATTAACATAAGTTATTAATCTGGGAGAAAAAAATCTAATAACCATTTTAAAATTAAGATTTACCATGTTCAGGGCCAGAGGGATATAGTACAGTGGGTGGGGCATTTGCTTTGCACATGGCCAACTTGGGTTAGATTCCCAGCACCCCATGTAGTCCCCTGAGCACTGCCATGAATAGTTCCTGAGCACAGAGCCAGGAGTAAGCCCTGAGCACTGCCAGGTGTGCACTCCCTCAAAAAAAAAAGCCCCACAAATTTATCATGTTCAGTACTATTCGGTAGGTTAAAAATCCTTGCTTTAAGAATCTTCAAAAACCTTCCTTAAAAGGAATGACAAAGTGTGGAAGGGCTTACACACACACACACACACATACACACACACACACACACACTCTCTCTCTCTCTCTCACTCGCTCATATCACAGAGCCTGGATGTGCCCAGAGGCGGCATCCACATCCAAGTGCGCCGGTGCAGCAGCTCACTGGCTCCTCTCAGGAGGGCTGGCCATCTGAGCAACTCCTACGACATGACAGCCCTTCATCACAGCGCTGGACTGGGTTCCGAAGTCAGTGTCCAGGCTTTCTGCTAATCCCTCCCTTGGAGAGGGAGCACCCATATTTGAAGTCATCCGTACCCCATACTGATGGGAAGGGGTTAGAGCACACCTGAGGCCAGGTCAGGCCCCGCCCTTCCCTCCCAAGTTCAAGAGGGAGGAAAATCCTCTCATTCCCACACCTGAAAAAGAGCCCCCTGAAACAGAGAAACATAGTACCAAACCTCTTACCACAGTGGTGGTAAGAGTACCCCACTACAGCATGTGGAAGCAAGCCTAAGAAGAAGAGAGCGGAGACTGCAGTTAATGGGTCAACTCTGACAGGTGAGAGCAAAAAGCAGTATTAAAAAATGTGACTACATCAAACTAAAAGAGACAAGCTAAAATTAAAAGACAGCCTACCAAATGGGAGAAAGTAGTTGCACACCATACACCAAAGGATGGGTTAATAGCTAAGAAATATAAATAATTCACAAAGCTCAGCAACAAAAAAACCCAATAATTCCATCAAAAAATGAAGTGAGATAAATAGACACTTACTGGTAAGAACATACACGGATGGCAGAAGGCACATGAAAAAGTGTTCACTGTCACTTATCAATGGGAAAATGCAAACTGACACAACAATAAACCATCATCTCCAGTTAGAATGGCTTTTATCAAAACACCGGAAACAACCAATGTTGGCGGGTATGTGCAAAAGAGGCAACCCTCACTCCCTGTTGGTGGGTTCCTGGTTCAGCCTTTATGGAAAACAGTACAAGATTTCTTAGAAAAACAAACAAACAAAAATATTTGAACTTCCATAAAGTTTGGTGATTCCACTTCATGGCATCTTTACCCCAAGAGCCTAAAAACATTAATTTGAAGCTACACGTACACCTCAATGTTCACTGAGGGCCAAGTACAAGCCAGGATACGGAAACATCCAAATGCCCACCGATAGGTGAATGCATAAAGAAGCTGTGATGAATGCATAAATATACACAATGGGGTATTACAGAGCCATATGAAAAGATAAAATCGTAGTATGTTGCAACTGGAATGGAATGGAGGGCATTACCTTAAGTGAAATTAAGTCAGAGGAAGAAGAAAAAATACAAAATTATCTCAGTCATCTGTAGAATACAGAAAAACAAAACTAGGGAATAGACAACATCAAATGACAAACCCTTGGCCTTTGATTACAAAACTGAGGGAGAAAGAAAGAAATGGACTAGAGGTGACAGAGGACAAAGGTGGGGGTCCTGGGCACTTTGGAGGTGGTGAGGGTGCAGTAATTTTGTACATCAAGGCCACAGACATTAACACTTTTGTAATCTTAACTGTAATATAACAAAGCTTAAATTTCTTACCAGCCCACAGCTTACATTAGGTTTTAGGAACAGTTAAAAATGTAATTTCTGGGGGCTGGAGCGATAGCACAGCAGGTAGGGTGTTTGCCTTGCACGCGGCTGACTCGGGTTCGATTCCCAGCATCCCATATGTTCCCCCGAGCACCGCCAGGAGTAATTTCTGAGTGCACGAGCCAGGAGTAACCCCTGTGCATTACTGGATGTGACCCAAAAAAGCAAAAAAATAAAATAAAATAAATGTAATTTCTGGGGGCTGGAGCAATAGCACAGCAGGTAGGGCATTTGTCTTGCACACAGCCAACGCTGTTTCAATTCCCAGTATCCCATATGGTCCCCTGAGCACTGCCATGGGTAATTCCTGAGTGCAGAGTCAGGAGTAACCTCTGTAAATTGCCGGGTGTGACCCAAAAAGCGGGAAAAAAAAAGCAATTTCTGGAAGACTTCCTCTAAGTTAAGTATATTTGAGATGAACACTGTAGCATTAAATTTATGACTTATGAATTTTTAGGACTATATGAAAATTTACATAGTCCTTTGGAAGGACCTTTGACCATCTGTTCCAGAAAATTTTGGGCCCTGCATTTGCTATTATTTGCTGCAAAAAAAAAAAATCTTATCACCTAATTCAGAAACTCAAGGTGTGTTTTTTTCCGTTAGGAACTGCTTTTTATTTCAAATCAGACTTCAAGAAATTAAGTTCACTTCCGGCTATGAAGGCTCCACTAGTGGGGAGAGCGGCGAGGTTTACCAAGTGGCTCTGCCTCAGAGCAGTGGGTAACAGTGATTTCTGCTGCTGGGACTTTTAGCCTTAAAAAATTAATGCTCCTGGGGCTGGAATGATAGCACAGCAGGTAGGGCGTTTGCCTTGCACACGGCCGACCCAGGTTCAATTCCCAGGATCCCATATGGTCCCTTGAGCACCGCCAGGGGTAATTCCAGAGTGCATGAGCCTGAAGTACACCCTGTGCATCGCTGCTGTGACCCAAAAAGCAAAAAAAAAAAAAAAAATTAATGTTCCTGCTTTACCTTTAGCCAAGCCCATCAGAATCAATCACTCATCATCTCCCCACAGACAGGAAGTAAAAACAAAAGCAAGCCCGTTCCTGTGGTTCTCTATGACTTTGATGTGTTTTCCACCTGGATTCTGCCTGTGAACTTCACCAGGCCGGAGCCCTGACCCTCCCTGAGGATACCCGTTGGCCTTCCCATGCAGGTGGGGAGCTGAGGCAGACCGGGAGCCATGCAGGGCCATGCCGAGGAGTCTTGGCTAAGGAACGATCTCTGGTAGGCCATTTCTACCACCACAGGGAAACTGAGGACATGAAGATGAGTGAGGGGGGAGGCTCCATCCCTTACTCAAAGGAACCGCCACCATGTGTAGGAGATGAGCTGAGGGACTAGGGCTGAGGTAGCCTGGGGATGCAGCCACTTACCTGGAGCCCTCTGCTCTTTTCCAGGCTGCAGCCCCAGGTTCCCTGGCCTCTGTCCACACGGTCAAGTGACACTGGCTTTATTTTTCATCATTAGGTCTAAACACAAATCGGTCCCCCAACCCCACCAACACTTCCTTTTACCTGCTCTCCAATATAAAATCACCAGCGAAGACCAAAGGGTCCACTTCTAAGAGAATTCACGACATGCAGGCGTCTGCATGGGGTGGGTTTTATGATGAGTTTTCTCTGTGGGGTTGGCAGAGTCCCCCACACAAGCTGCCACTGTCACTGAAATGCTCCCAGAGGCCCCCGAGACCAGGCTCAAGAGTTCTCATACCTCACACCGTTCTAGTCTCCAGCAGAGACAGGCTTCTGGCTGCTCCCGGGGAGAGGGCTGGCTGCTCAGCTCAGGACCTTCATGGCATCTGCCCAGAGCCCTGGGCACCCTCATAGCAGGCCTGCTATCTGGTTCTGCACCTCTCCTGTCTCCTTACTATCCAGCTTAAAGTCTTCCGCACCAGGCTTGCAAGGCTCAGGGAAGACCCTCACAGTGGCGTGCATGAAAGACCCTCTCTCTGCATCAGATGACCCTGGTCTCTTCCTTCCCCTTTCCCCCCACCAAAAACAAAAAGTCAAATTCAACCAAACCACACCAAACTAAACATTACCTAGGAAACCAGCTAGGGGAATCCATATCAGCTTTCTCTTTTAAAATCACAACCACCTCAGGAGCTCTGCCAACTGTAACAACTTTAGTACCACTGTAAACTATATCTGAGTGTAAAGAAAACAAAGTCACCATCACTAGGTCCTTCCCCCCCACCAAGACCACCGAGACCATGAGTTCCCCCCCGCCCAAACTCAGCAGCTCTTTGACATGGCCATGGAACTGGAGGCACACGAACCTAATTTGGAACCCAGCGGCTTTTGGCAGAAATGTGAATGGACTATGCATTAAGCTATAGTGCCATGCCCCTTCCCCCTGGGAGGGAAAGGGTGTCTGTCTCTTCTGCCTTCCCCCCTCCGCCCCCAGACATGATGGCTGCTGCCGCCTCAGAGCTTATTGAACAGCCAGGTATGAGCCAGCAGTGACAGGGCAACTGTAGCCTCATGGGATGGGGGGCGGAACCAGCACGTTCTTCCTGCCCCACTGAGACCACGAGTTGCCACCCCCCCACAAGCAGTTCTCTGGCACAGCCATGGACCCAGAGGCACACAAACCAATCTCGGAACTATGCAGCTTTTGGCAGAAATCCCTCCAGATTAGTAAGTAAAATATCAGAAATCCAAAACTGCACAGCTTCAATCAAGGCTGCGTGATATCATATGGTCTTCATAACTAGCAATGAAAACAAATTATTTCTCGATGCCTTTTCAGCAGGTCTTATTGTTGGGGTAAAATTCCAAATAATAATGGTGTATCTTTAGTCTAAATAATGAATGTAATCAAAGTAGAGAGTTCAGTGGAAATTATCTGCCTCACAGGTATGGGGAGGGGTGGGGTGTATATTGGGGTTCTTGGTGATGGAAAATATACACTGGTGAAGGAATGGGTGTTTGATCATTGTATGACTTAAACCTGAAAGCTTTGCAACTGTTCTCACGGTGATTCAATAAATAAATTCAAAAAAATAAAGTGAAAATTGAACCCCCCCCAAAAAAAAGTCACCATCACCAAAGCTGCAGGAAAAATGTACCCACCTCTGCCACAAAGACTTGCATTGCCCATTGAGAACTCAAAGTTCCCAGTGGAAACCCTGGTTTGTTCTATGAGTCCCTCCCACGTGACAGATGGATCTGGTGAGCACTGACAGGCATCCTCCTCGCCTCTCGCATTTGGCCTCCAAAAGACAAGAGAACACGTGCCTGCAGGGTCAGGTCAACACAGCCGTCCCCACTGCCCTGCACACTCTCAAGAGCAGCCAATCTCATCCCCTGCAAGGCACACCCAGAAATGCCCCCAGTCGCTTTCAATGCCCAACTGGTAGTGCCAATGACAGGGTGTTCCACAGGCAGAATATCCTGTTTTGCTGATGGGGGGGGGAGGTCTGAGCAAGGTGGTCTTCCAGCCTTCGGGAGAGGGAAGGCTGCACCAGTGCTGGGGGACTGGGCTGGGGGCAATGGGCGGGACAGGGGGGCTCACGCCTGCTACTAATGACAGAGAAGGGAAGCCTCTCACACTCTCTCCTCTAGGAGAGCCCCAACCCACTGGACAGCTCCACCGACGGCTCCCCAGACTCTTCTCCCTCCTCCCTCTCCCATTTCTATGACTCAACCCTGCCAAGCAATCCAAGTGTTTAGAAAAAGCCCTTGGATTTCCCTAGTTTTTGAGTGTACTCATTCATTCACCCAGCCAATATCTGAAAAGCTCGTGTGCTCTGTGTCACACATAGTGAGGGACTGGGTACATCTGAATAAAGCTGACTGGGTCCCTGCCCTTTTAGAAGAAGGCAGAAAGCAAATGTCTACTACAAGGAATACATCAGCTGGGGGATCTCCTGCAGGGGACAGCACAAAGGGCCAACCCACATCCATGATGCCTGGAGCGCCATCCCCTTATCGGTCCCCTGACCACGACTGCAGCGGTCCTAGTGGGGCCTCCAGAACTGACACACAGGCCCGGCTAGTCAAGGAGGGCCAGAAGTAGCCCCAGGGCCCTTAGAACACTGATTGGGAGCCCTTCTCTGAAGCAGTTTCTGGAGGGCTGAGGCCCCTTCCAGCTGGGCAGGGAAAGGGACCTGGGATAGAATAAACCGGAAGGAGCCACACAGGCTAAAGCAGAGGAAGCTGCATCTCAGAGCACTTTCCAGAACTAGTTCAAATGAGAAGCTTATCCCAGGAGTAAGCAGAAATTGTCAGAAGGTTCTGAGAAGGGCCACAAACTGGTCTCATGAGAAAGAACACAGGGCAGGGCGGGGCTATAAGGGCCAGCAGTGGCTATGGGGAGGACAGGAGGCCAAGTCCTTCCCACCACACAGTCTGACCAGGAAAGAGAACCCCACTCACCCGGTATTTCAGAGCAAAACACAAAGCCCTTGAGAAAGGACTCCAAGCCAGTGGAGGCTAGAGGGTCGGGCGGGTCTAGCCACATCTGCCTGAAGAGAAACACCAAGTACCTGAGGAAGGAATCTCTGGGACCCCACAGCTCACTGCACCACACTTCCCTTGGCATCTACCGCTCAGACGTCCCAGAAAAAGGCTGGAGTGCTTTTCCGTATTTACACTAAAATGATTTCTAGAAACGGTCATCCAATTTCAAAATTTATCTATTGAGCATCTACTATATCCTGAGGATAATAAGGTGATTAAGAAGATCCTAGCCATCTGCATGTCTTCTCTGAACTTCTCAAGCCTCCTGGTAGCGAAGCCCCCGACCCCGGTTCCTGACATCTCATAGAAGCCGCTTCACACAAGCCTCCTCTCTACCTCTTAGAGACACCCCACAATGCAACATCAGCACCAGCATTTTCCAATGGGGAGAGTTGCCCCTCGTTTCAGCCCTGCATTGGTGCAGCAGCAACTCAGGCCTCTGCTGGTCTCTGAGCTACCAGAACGCCATCTGACAGGGGGACTAGAACCCAGCTCACAAATCTTCCCTCTACAGTGGGCTGGGGAATCTTTTATCTGCCAGGGCACCATCTGGATAGTTATAACATCATCCAGGGGGCTGACAATACCAAAGAAGCTGACCCGTCTGTCTGTACCGCAACCAGGCCCCAGGATTTCAGGGGCCTGGAGGTTCCCCACCCCTGTTCTACACAATCAGATTCCTTTTCTCCACAATGCACTGAGCTCAGAAACTGTGTTTGATTTATGTTGTGCCCAACACTTTCATCTTGTGCCCAAATTACTTTGTTCTAGATTCCATTCCATCACTGAGATGTTCTTTATATAAGCCCTGGAATTACAATCCAATGTGAACATTTCATTTACGTGAAAATTAACTTAAGTTAGATTAATAGCCATGGAAGTGCTGAGTGGTCGAGCGCCTGGCCTGCACATGTGATTTCAGTCTCAGACCCAAACCCACAGGGAGTGTGACCCCCCCACCCCACTGCTGGTGTGACCTTTGGCACCACAACAAAGTACGTGTGAGCATCACAAAGCAAGGGTGCACTGCTGGTCTTCACATGATGTCCACAGAGGGAAGGGGGAAATAAAGAAAGTAAGAAACTAAAGCAGGTTTTTAAAGGGGCTTTAAAAATACTACACAAAAGTTCGACATACAGGGATTTCCGACATATTAAGTATATTCTCCTTGACTTTACAAGTCAATTTGCAATTGACTTAAACTAATCTGTGCCACTAAAATTCTACATTTTAGTCAGTTTCATACTTTGGGTCTCATGGGAATCTCACTTGCCAGGAATGTTTGCAAATACCTTGTGTTTTCTTATGGAGAAGAAAGGGATAGTGATTTTTCAAACCACTGGGGACAAAGACTCTTTTTTTCTTTTTCTTTTTCTGAGACTCTTATTCTTAAATATAAACAGCATACACCATGATTCTCAATAATCACCAGCCCATCGGACAGGCTGGTTAACAGAAATTTCCTGCCAGTTCAGACAAAAAAAGTTACTGCCACTTAACTGAGAGTAGTTTTCAACTGCCAGTCCAAAGGTCACTGCTGGCTACAGGTTTAAAAGGGCTGAAAACCACAGCTTTACACAGTGAAATACAGCACTCTGTGTATTTGACAGTATATACTGTCCATCATAACCAATATGTAGTGAACACACACATTATTTGGAAAGTAGCACTGTAGCACTGTCCTCCCATTGTTCATCAATTTGTTCGTGCAGGCCCAGTAACGTCTCCATTGTGAGACTAGTTACTGTGTTTGGCATATCAAATACGACACGGGTAGCTTGCCAGACTTTGCCGTGTGGGTAAGGTACTCTCGGTAGCTTGCCGGGCTCTCTGAGAGGGGCGGAGGAACGGCCGGGCCGGCTGCGCGCAAGGTAAACACCCTACCACTGTGCTACCGCTCCAGCACATTTGGAAAGTACTCTAGTTGTATTTTTTAAATTTGGGGGCCATCCCTAATGGTGCTGGGGGTGTGGACAGAACCTGGTCCTATTGCTACAAACAGGTGCTCCAGCCTTCGATCTGTCTCCTTGGGCCCAGAAAGGGCTCCAGCTTTTTTTTTTTTTTTAACCACCCCAACTAAATACCATTGGTATGGGGACTAGGACTCTAGCTTTATATTAGCACTACTTTTCACTTTTTATTACCAAGATTATAAGGAGTTTGTAAGAAATGCTCAATTCTAATTCTGACTTTCAATCACAAAAACCAGTCCTGTAATTATAAGGGATTTTTCCCTCTAGAGTTATATCTACCATATCATACTGCTGCAAAGATAAATTCATACTGTCACAGAAAATCCACTAGTCATCATTGGTAGATGGTTTAAGGATGAAAGCATCATAGAACAAGATTAGCAGAGCATCATTAATTATGGAAACTAGGTACAGATACTTGGGGACCATTAAATAATCCCAGACATTTGTATATGTGAAATTTTTTCCAGAGTAAAATATTTGTTTTTCAAAAGAACTACAATATACACATAAACATATTCAACTGGCTCTAAGAAATAAGTCTGTAGGATAATCACCAACTTTTTTGGTTGTTGTTTTTGTTTTTTATGCGATAGCACAGCAGGTAGGGCGTTTGCCTTGCACAAAGCTGACCTGGGTTCAATTCCTCCATACCACCCACATAGCAGAGCCTGGCAAGCTACCCGTGACGTATTCAATATGCCAAACACAGTAACAGTCTCACAATGGAAATGTTACTGGGCCCACTCAAGCAAATCAATGAACAACGACGGGAGGACAATGCTACACTCATGATAAAGTTCTTCTACGATCGGGGGGGGGGGGGGTGTT
>JAOXYA010486619.1:0-29918 GCA_028565675.1 Sorex palustris | reverse complement strand
CCATTCTTGGGTGTTAGTCTCCTATTTTGTTACTTTATGTTCCCCAGATGAATGCAATCTTTCTATGTCTATCCCTTACTTTCTGAGTCATTTCGCTTAACTGAACCCCATTCTTTCACGTCCGGCTGGCGCAGAGCCCCAGCAGAGCCCCTTCCCCTCTCCCTTCAGCCCTGATCCCCCCAGCCTGCTCTCCACACCCAGGAACATTCCATGCTCCTTCTGCAGCCCCCGCCCCCTCCTAGCACAGACGCTATTGACCGGGGGTCTGCACCAGTAACAAGCAACCCCCCAAGTTTCAAGGGCTGAACCAGCAGGGGTCGCTCCTCCCGTGCCCCCCCCCCCGGGGTTCTGGGACTAACGGAGCAACTGCCCGACACATGTCCTCTGGTGGGGGCAGGGGAGGGAGGCCCCACCCCCACCCGCCCACGATGGCCAAGGCAGGAGAGGTGAGGGTAAGGAGCATGCGTGGCTGTAGTCTTCCCACCAGGGACTTGTTCTTCACCAAATGGGCCATAGGCTGCCCACAGCCCCAGCTTTCCCCGGGAGAGAGAAGGGCCACTGCAGCGGCAGCACTTCCGGAAGATTCTGTGCGGGGCTGTTGCATGATGTGGCCATTGAGAGGGTCCACGGTCTCGATGATGCAGCCCAGGGCATACACAGTCCAGTGGTTCTGGCCACCCGAGGTGACTGTCCTGTGTGTGGATTGTCACTATCCAGAACGCCATCAAGGAGAGCTTGTTCCTACTGGCTCTGGCTCCAGGAGATCTGAAGCTAACCCTCATCTTTAGGACAGCATCAGCTGGATAATTATTCATGATGGAGTGAAGTAAGGGTAGTGCCCACTTGCCAGGGATGACAGGCGCTACGCCCTGGGCCCAGGTCTGCGCACCCAGCCTGTCATTTTCACTGCATCCTGATGTGGGTTCTGCTCTTGCTCCCACTCTCCAGAGGAGGAAAACTGAGGCTCAGGGGGACCAATGCCCTTGTCAGCCTTATAAAGAGCGGAAGGATGTAGGCCCCCAGCCCGGTCCTCCAGGGACCTGCAGAACTGCCAGTCGAGGGCAAGTGTTCTCAGCCTGTGGCTCTTCTGATGGAAGATGGGGTGCAGGGTTCAAGTGGAGGTGCCAGGGCTGTCCATGTTGTCCCCATGGACCCTCTGAGACAGGGTCATCCCTGGGCCCCCCTTTCAATCCTGATTCCTCCAGCCTGTTCCTTACCCCCCAAACATTTCATGTCCATTAATGTCTCTGAGCCTTTGTGCCCTCATTTCCCAGCCTTCTCTGCATCCTAGATCATCCGTTCCTGCACCTAACTGTCTGCCCATTTCAGATCATCCTTCCAGGTATACCCTTAGCACCCCCATTCTCCACAGGACCCTCTCCCTCTGCACCCCAGCAGACTCAATCCTAGAATCTTCAGCCAGGTGCTAACAGATCTAACCCTTTTCCAGACACACACACACACACTCACACTCACACACACACACACTCACACTCACACAGACTTTCAGAGGCGGGGCGCATTCGGCTTTGTTTTTAATTAATGCCAGCTCGCTCATCCCGGCTATTAATACTGCCACCTCATTTGTCTTATTAAGCACTTCGTTTTGCTTTTAATTAGTGCTGTTTACTGCCACTGAATTTTAATTGTCACCACAGGGTCCCAGCAGGCCCTGGTGGAGGATGCTTTCCAGTTGTTTCCCGTCCTGTGAGGTCCGAGCCTTGGTAGCCGTGTCCGGAAGAGAGGAGAGGGGACTCTGAGAGAGGGATGGAGGCTGCTGTCCCTCATTTCCCCCTGCTTTTCCAGTCCGTCTTTATTGTCCTTGAGATGTTAGCTTGCTCCAAGATGGCTAGTTTGTGAAGACACACAGCGAGGGCTTAGGTTGGTTGCAGAGGTAAACTTCTTATTCAGATTTGACTCGAGGAGGGGTGGGGGGAAAGGTGGTCTCTTGACTGCTAGTAGCCTAAAAGGCCACAATAAGATTCAGGTCTGACTGGATCCAGCACTCGGGTACCAGCATCAGGAATCAGTCCCTGTCTCTCAGCTCGACGTCAATCCTTTGGCAGCCCTTTCCTATGTGGTGACAAAAGGGACCAGTAGTGGCTCCAAGCTCAGCACGTATACTCCAAATGCTGTGTCTGTGGTCTTGCCTACATCTTTGTGCCCTCTTCTTTACAACACGCCTGGAGACGGTGGAGTCAAGAGACGGAGCGGCCAGAGTCTGGCATGAGCATTTGTGAGACAAATCCCTGTTCCATCCATCACCAGCTAGGCAGAATGTACACCCCCTCTGAACCTCAGAAACCCCCTCTGGGCTGGAGCGATAGTCCAGCAGGGAGGGTGTTTACCTTGCACGTGGTCAACTTGGTTCAATCCCTGGCATCCCATATGGTCCCCCAAGCATCCCCAGGAGGGATTCCTGAGTGCAGAGTCAGGAGTAACCCCTGACCATTGCTGGGTGTGACTCAAAAAGCCAAACAAAATTTTTTAATAATAATAAAGGAAGTCCCAATCGTGGAGCTGATGTAGCTATCAACAGAGTACGTGGTGGGGAATCAGGCAAGGTCACCCACCAAAAGCATTTAGTCCAGTGGACATCTCCCTGGTGCCTGCCCAGGTGAGGTGTGCAGGACTAAGATGGATTGGATTTATCCCAGTACCACACTGTGCTAATTCCTGTCACTCTAGAGTACAGTTTGTAGCCCAGGAATGCATTGGCTTCCATCTTCTTTCCTCCAGATTGCTTCGGCTACTCAGGAAGTTTTAGGAATCCATACAAACTTTAGTGGAGTTTGTTCTGTGTCCTTGAAAGATAGCATTGGAATTTAAGGATTGCGTTGAAACTGTCAATGCAACTGGTAATTGGTTTTGTAGCCTGCTGCTTTACTGTATTGTTTAATTATTTCTAAGTGTTTTTATTTGGGGGGGGGAGGGATGAAATACTTAAGGTACTCTATGTATTGTGTCATCTGCAAATAGTGATAGTTGAATTTCTACTCCAATTTCAATGTCTTTGAATTCTTTTTCTTATCTAATTCCTATCACTGGGAGCTCTAATACCATGTTGAATATTAGAGGAGTCAGGTGACATATTAGGGGCTGGAGCAGTGGGTAGGACGCTGGCCTTGCATGTGTCGGGACCAGGTTTGATGCCTGACACCCCATATTATGCCCCGAGCCTGCCAGGAGCGATCCTGGCTCAGAATCACTCCTGCTCAGGAGGCCAGCTGGGACGCTGGGGATTGAACCCCAGTAGGCTGCGTGCAAGGCAAGCTCCCTGCCCGCTAGACTAACACTCCCACCCCAAACCTGCCATCCCAGCCTCAGTCAGCCACCCCTAATGAGCAAAACAACAACACGTGGGTAAGTTGGGACAGACCCTCGCTGCTGCCAATGGCTCCCCCAGTTCCTCTTGGTTTAAGGAGTTGTCCTCCCCCTGCCCAGGGACTCATCTGGGTTGGGTCGGAGCAGCTCTGCCAGGTGGCCTCACAGATCGGGTCCTGTGACCCTGGTTTGGGAGGACCCAGATGGCAGCTGCCAGAGAGCCCAGGCCTGCACGTGGCCGGCATGTTCTGTCCACGTTGGGGGAGGATTCAAAGCGCCCTGGAGCTGCGTGGCAGATAGGGGCTGGCTTCTGCCGCAGGTCATTAGAGCGTTGGTCACGTCTTCGTGTTCCTGTGATCTAGATGCAAGTCCCCTGGCTGGTTCTCATGTCTCCGGGGGTGGGAGGGCCTGCTGGGCTGCACGGGAACCCAGTCAGGGGGCTTGGCTGAGTGTCGTGAGTCGGGAGAGCCACAGGCTCCGGGTGCAAGTTCAGGTCAGGTTGTCAGGTCTATAGGATGTTTGCTTCGCTGTTGGTGTCATGGGATGGGGGGGGGGCAGGAATGGCGGCCCTGGGGCTCCCCACTGCGCCTGCCAAAAACAGCAAAACCCAGGCGCCAACCCTTGACTTTGCTGTTGGCCTGCCATGCCCGGGGCTTGGGAAGAGGAGCTGGGGATCTAGGGGCTTGGAACTGGCTGCCGGGGGAGGCCCGAAGGAGGTGACTGTGAGCGGGAGCAGGGAAGGGCGAGAGACAAGCTGGGGTCTGCCGGCACCCCCCCAGGAGGACACGGCAGTGTGAAGGGCAGCAGAAAGCCTGGGGGACTGGGGGGCTGAGCAGGGAAGGCAGAGGGCAGGAGCCAGGCGGTGCCATGGAATTTAGGCTTTGTCCTTGGAGCAGAGGGAGGCCAGAGAATCTGGGAGCCTGGCGTGATGCGAGCACCGGTATACCTCATTTGGTCGGGGGGGGGAGGGGAGAGGGGGACCGTGGTGCTTCTTATGGGGAGAGGAAGCCCCTTGAGTGTCCCTTTGGGAGAGAGGGAGCGTCCCTGAATGCCCCTTAGAGAGAGAGAGAGAGAGCATCCTTGGGTGCCTCTTATATAAAGAGCACCTGAGTGCTCCTTATTGAAAGAGGGGCACCCCTGAGTGTCCCTTATGGAGAGAAGGAGCCCCCCAAGTGCCCCTTGTGGAGAGAGGGGGACCCCAGGCACTCCTGTGGGTGTTGAACTTTATCCCTTGCAGATGGAGCCCCAGACTGGAGCCTGATCTGCGTTTTCCCCTCATGCCCCCTGAGCCCCTCCCCCGTGCAGAAGCCTCAGGGCCTCGGGCCTGGTTCCTGTCACTGTCCCTCAGCCATCCGTTGTGCAAGACCAGGGGAAGCTGCCGTGGCCTGCTCGGCCCCAAGTGTTCGAGCTGCGTCCGCCTTGACCCTGTTCTCCCGGCCCCCCGCGACACGGGTGCCTGGTCCATTGTTTCTCTCCTCCTTTCCATTTCTCAGTGCCAGGGTTGGCCCCGCGGCCTGGCAGCCCTGCAAAGTGTGAGCTCCTCAGCCGAATGTCTCACCCCGCCACGGGGCAGCTAGACCACGTCCAGGATCCAGCCGTTATGAACAATGTCACATATCTGTGGACGTGGCTCTGCCTCTGAGCGTTTTTCTTTCGGTCTTCACCTGAGTGATGTTCTTGAACCACAGGGCAGAGGACTGTTGACTTTTAATAAATCACCAAGTTCCCCAGAGCAGTGGTCCATTCCCCCAGCCTGGCTGAGAGACTTCAGCGGCTTCCACCTGTTTGCAGAGCGACCATCGGGACAGTGAATCACGGGACACCCCTGTTACCCCAGGAGAAGCCTGTTAGCCACCAACCTGCCCTGACTGCAGTGACACCTGCGCCAGCCATTCCCTCCTCTGCGGACGGGAGTGACCTCCCAAGGCACATTCGGTTTATCCATCCACTAGTTGGCGAACACTGCCATCAGGGTCCTGTTGGGAGATGGCGGCTAAGCTGTGTGTGCGGGCCTCAGGGTGTCTCGGCTCTCTGGAGTGGAATTACTGGGTGGCCCCGTGATTCGGCCACTGTCGGGCACAGAGGGAGGTTGACCGGAGAGTGGGGAGACCCATGAAGGACCCCCGTGGCAGCCCGCAGGGAGGGTGTGGCTGTGGCTGGTCAGGGCTGGCAGCCGTGAGCATCAGGGACATGGAGGGACGATGGAGGATTTCCAGGTGCCTCGGGGCCCTTCCCCCTCCCTCAGCCCACCTCCCTGGGCCCCTCCTGAGCTTGTTTCTGTGCCCCGCCCTGGCCTGCCAGGGTAGGGCACTGTCTGTAATCTTGTGCTGCGGTCCCACTGACATTGTTTTTACCTGTGACCATTGGAATATCCGGGGGGGGTGGTTCCAGGAGGATGAGAAGCGCTAGTATCAAGTATTAGCACTGTAGCACTATCCTCCTGTTGTTCAATGATTTGCTCAAGCGGGCCCAGTAATGTCTCCATTGTGAGACTTGTTGTTACTGTGTTTGGCATATTGAATACGTCATGGGTAGCTTTCCAGGCTTTGCCATGCAGGCGAGATACTCTTCGTAGCTTGCCGGGCTCTCCAAGAGGGGCGGAGGAATCGAACCCGGGACGGCCCAGTCGGCAGTGTGTAAGACAAACATCCTACCCACTGTGCTATTGCTCCTGCCCAAGTATCAAGCATTCAAAAACAAAAATCCAAATGACTCCAGATCTTTGCAACCACAAATTTGTGTGTGTGTGTGTGTGTGTGTGTGTGTGTGTGTGTGTGTGTTTAGCTGGCCCATAACCAAGCTGCCAACATCCCCGGGCTGGCGTTCAGAGCTTCGCATGTGCCCTGCCGGGCACATGGTTGTGTTTGTTAGTAGGGAGTAACAGCAGAGTTTCAGGGAAGGAGCCCCCACGCCGGCCCATGCCAACCCACCCAGCCCATGGGTGCTGGTTACACCCAGCAGACACACGTCCTCCCTGCACTCTGCCATCAAGGCGTGGAGGGACCCCCCTCCCCCCCGCGAAGCTCCCGCTCCTCGTGCCCAGCTCAGGGACTGGGGAACAGAGGCGCGCACACCCGACTGAGCCTCCTTCTCTCTGGGTTGTTTTCCAGGTGCCCCAACTGTCACCATGACCGACACGGTGTTCAGCGGCAGCTCCAGCCGCTGGACGTACCCCAGCGACCGGCCCCTGCAGTCCAGGTAAGTCCCCGGTTGGTCGGCGAGGTCCCTGGAGGGGAGGGAGTAGTACAGAGTGGCCGCGGTTCCTTCCTAGGGTGGGGGCAAGACAGGGACTGTGGAAATGTTGGATTTTGTCATGGAACATCCACGATTTTTTTGTGAAAATGTTGGATTTTCTCTCTTTGCCAAGTTAGCATCAGCAGATTGGAGTCTGAGCTCTGGGTCTCAGAGCAAAGTGGTGACAGCTGAGGTGGCGCTGCCCTAGTGGTCAGAGCCAGATGAGGTTCTGGGTCTGGGCGAGAGAGGATGGGGTTGGGTGACCCACCAGACCACCCCCTTCCCCAGCTACCTCTTCAGTTCAGTCAGAACGTAGGGCTAAGCCCAAGGTGGCCCACTCTGACCTAAACACATGTTCTTGGTGGTCACGTTTTAAAAGTGGGAAAATACAAGGAAAACCTGGAATTCCAGCCTCTCTTTAAGCACTGACAGCCCCAGAACTGTTTTCATCAGCCCCGGCTGGGGGTTGGGGGGGAGGCAAAAGGGGAGGGGCATATACTGTGTGTCCACAGACCTCACCATTCCTCCTTGAAAACCCAGCCAGCTTCCTGGCACCCACCCATGCCCATGGTGACTTCGAAGCGATGGAAACTGGGTCTTTCTGTGGGTTTCAGGTCGATGATCGGGGTTTGGCGTCTGGGTAGGAAGGCTGGCAGGGAACCCAGTCATCTTGCACAGGGAAAGGTGTGAAGGTGATTTTTTAAAACACGGATGCCTCCTTGTTAATACTGGAGAAGCCCATTTGCCCTGAGAAAGGGATTCTTTTGGCACGGTTGAACGTCACCTTTTCGTTTCAGCTGACGGGTGAAACAGCACCGATGTTGCTCTCTGAACTTACTCTGAAACGCGACCCCCCTTTTTCAGTGAGGATGCTTTATTTTTTTTGAAAAAATTAAAGATTTTTTAAAATTGAATCACTGTGAGATAGACCCTTACAAAGCTGTTCGTGATTAGGTTTCAGTCCTACAGTGTCCCAACACCCCTCCCTCCACCAGGGTACATTTCCCAGCACCAGTGTCCCCAGTTTTCCTCCCATTATGCCCCCACGTTTCTTCTCTCTCTATCTTTTTCTCTCTATCTATCTATCTCTATCTCCCTCCTTGTGGGCATTGTGGTTTGTAATACAGTTACTGAAAGGTTATCTTATATATATCCCTTTACCTACTATCGGGCTGGAGCGATAGCACAGCAGCAGGGCGTTTGCCTTGCACGCAGCCAACATGGCCAACCCAAGTTCGATTCCTCCGCCCCTCTCGGAGAGCCCGGCAAGCTACCGAGGGTATCTCACCCGCACAGCATAGCCTAGCAAGTTACCCGTGACGTATTCAATATGCCAAACACAGTAACAACAACAACAACAACAACAACAAAAGTCTCCAATGGGGACGTTACTGGGCCCGCTCGAGCAAATCGATGAACAACGGGAGGACAGTGACAGGGACAGTGACAGTGACCTACTATTAACACTCAGATCTTGCCCAGTGTGATCATTCCCAGCTATTATTATCTAACTGGTCTTTTCTCTGTCTTTCCTGCTCTCTGCCCCACACACATTTGTGGCCCATTCCAACCATTGACCAGTCTTTCTAGCCGCCGTTTTCCCTGGCCATGAATATTAGTCTTCTACTGTATTTTTTATGTACCACAAATGAATGCAGTCATTCTATATTTGTCCTTCTCCTTCTGACTCATTGCACTCAGCATTGATACTCTCTTGTCCGTCCATTTATAAGCAAATTTCATGACTTCATCTTTTCTGACAGCTGGATAGTATTCCGTTGTGTACATGTGCCATAGTTTCTTTATCCATTTGTCTGTTCTCAGGCACTCAGGTTGTTCCCAGATTCTGGCTATGGTGAAAGTGCCGCAATGAACATAGAAGACAGGTGGTGTTTCTGCTGTGTGTTTTTGGGCCCCCAGAGTATATTCCCAATAGTGGTATTATTGCTTGGTCAAATGGGAGCTCAATTTTTAGTTTTTCGAGGAGTATCCATATTGTTTTCAAGAAAGGCTGGACCAGTCGGCATTCCTACAAACAATGAAGGAGAGTTCCTTTCTCCCCGCATCCATGCTAGCACTGGATGCTCTTGTTCTTTTGGATGTGTGCCAGTCTCTGTGGTGTAAGAGGATACCTCGTTGTTGTTTTGATTTGCATCTCCCTGATGATTAGTGATGAAGAGCATTTGTTCATGTGCCTTTTGGCTATTCAGATTTCTTTGAGAGTTTCTCTTCATTTCTTCTCCTCACTTTTTGCTAGGATTGGATTTTTTTTTCTTGTAAAGTTGAGCCAGTGCAGCAAGGACATTTTCGACTGCTGGAAGGTAAAGGAATAATCAGTTTCTGCTTCTCGTGAATAAATGTAAAAATCAACATAACGAAAAGACGCCATGTTAGGGAATTGCCTCAACAAAGCCCCAAGACAAAGCCCGAGACTCTCTCCCTTTCTGGAAGCTCAGCTGTGAGCTCAGGGATTACAGTCCAGCAGGGAGGCAGCAAAGACTCTTCCTGAAGTGCTCCTGTGGTTGAAGAGAGGGTCTTTCTCTGTGATTCAATATTGCTTTCTCATTTCCATTTCATTCATTTATGCTCTTGTCTTCACTATCCTTCCTCCTTTGGTTCTATCAGCCCAACTACTCGATTTTCCATATTTATAGAATCTCTCATTCTCTTCTTTTTTTATTCTTTTGTTATTTTTTTCTTTTGGGGGTCACACCCAGCAATGCACAGGGGTTACTCCTGGCTCTGCACTCAGGAATTACTCCTAGCAGTGCTCAGGGGACCATATGGGACGCTGGGAATCGAACCCGGGTTGGCCGCGTGCTAGGCAAATGCCCTACCCATTGTGCTATCACTCCAACCCCTCATTCTCTTCTAATATGGAGGATTGCAGGTGAATTTCCCACCAAGTGCCACATTCCCACGCTCCCACAAGCTCTAACATACTCTGTTTTTCTTTTTTCTCATTTCTGTATGCTGCCGCTTTTTATTTACTCAGGATCCTATCTTTCAACCCAAGAGTTATTGAGAGGTGCCTTTCAAAATTTCCAGGCATTGGTGGGGGCCTCCACCTGTATTCTTGTCTTCGGTGATTCGTGTCTGAGTAAATTATGGTGCGCTGCACTCCTGCACTTCTTGGAACTGTGTGAAGCTGTGGGCCGTGGCCAGGGGCTGTGCCGTGGGGAACTGCGGAAAACCCCCAGCTTGCAGTTCTTGTTTGTGAGGTCACAAGAGCGGCCAAGGGAAGGAAGCCATTGTGCTCCTGGTGCTCTTAGCTTTGACCACAAAAATGAGCAGAACTCGGGGCAAATCACTCTTAACTGTTTCACTGTTCTGTTCCTCCCATATCACGCACCCACACGTGTCTCTGGCGACCTTTGAAACACCCAGGTTTGAGCCGCAGGTCTATGCAGATTTTCTCATAAACTTCAGTCTTGGTGAATGCAGCGTGTGTGAAAGACGCAGGAAACCGTCTCCCTAAGGGTCCCCTTAGTAACATTTTCCTTTCTCCAGGTTTGCACATCGGAGGAACACAGTTTGCGATGCCTGTACCCTATACCATGCATGTCGCTCCACCGTGCACGTTCTCCACAGGCTTCCCACCACTGCAGGCCATTGGCAAGAAAACTGGGGGCAGAGAAGGTCATTGGTGGGTTTGGAGCTGTGCCCAGGGTCAGCACCCCAGTCCCCCACATCCCCCTTGTTCAAGGTCTCTGCCAGCCTGGCACCAGGCGGCTTCCTGTGAATGTTTGACATCGGCCACAGTGGGCACATCCCACAGATGCGCTGCTCAGGCCTTAACTGGCCCGTGGACCTTTCTCCTGCATGGCCGATCTGGTCCCTGCAGCTTGTCCACCCATCTTGCCTGTCTCTGGGGAGGCTGGTGGCCCCTGGCTGTGAGCTCAGCCTGAGAACCCCAGAGGCAGTTCCCACCATCTTAAATTTGCACCAGCGCTGTCCAGTTCTGTGTGAGCGCCAGAACCTGTGGTTCCAGCCGTTCTCATGTGTATAGTGAAAGGTCTCTGCATTTCCCTGGTGCTAAAGGCAGGAACCATCTTCTGATGTTTTTCTGTCTGTATAGTGAAATGCCTGTTGGAGTCTTGTGTCCTTTTTAGAATCAGGCTCTTTATCTTCTCATTCCTCGGTTGATGGGCCTTTTAAATATGGATAAAAGCTCTTTCCTTGAGAGACACTTGGCAAATATTTTCTCAGTCAAGGCCCTACCTTTAGATACAAACAGGAACAGCATCTTTTGAAGAAGAAAGCTTTAATCCTGACGAACTCAGATTTTGTTTGGAAACAGCGGGGGAGGTGGGGGTGTCGGAAAATTCCCTTACAATTTCTCTGGAACAGGGAGTGTTAAAGAATTCCTCCTTTCCTGCACCCCCTGACTGCACAGCAAAGAGAACTGCTTTGGCCTCTTGAGGTAGTTAAAGCTCCATTTCTGCTTCTGAAGCTAACTCACCCCCCACCCCCACCCCCATTCTTCACTGCTTTGCAAATGCCGGGAACTTGGGGCTCCTTTTCCACAGGAAACTCTGACTTAAGTGCATCGGTCAATGTCCTTTCAGCATCAAACTCACTTTGCAAAGACTATATCATCCACCCACCCACCCCCAAAATGTGTTTCTCTAAGATAAACAGTTGCCTGAAGGATGGCTGGGAGACATTTATTTGGTTTTAGAAATGTCAGTTAATTAAAATCCCCCCATCAGGCTTCCTCCAATCAATCGAAAGCCAAACAATTTGCCTTATGGTGGAATTGGAACCTGCAGTGAGCCGACACAGTTTACTCACCTGCTCAGGGCTCCCGCGAACCATCATGGCATTGGAAATGTAGCTGGCTGGCAGGATTGCTCTGCATTTTCTGCAGATATTAAAATGATTTCCCAGCCAGTGCAAACGGGTGAATCATAATCATCATGCACACACACATGCATGCATGCACACGCACACACCTGGACACAAGTTCACGTGCTTGCACACATACACACACACACACACACACACACACACACACACACACTACTGTGTCTGCTCCAGAGGTGCTCTTACAGAGGCTCCAAATGTCTTTCTGTCGCAAATAAAGAGCTTCAGGCAGGCCAGGATTTATCAGTGCGACCGCCGGGGTCACTTACTCCATGGGTGATGTCCAGAGAACTTGCTCTCCCTCAGCCCGCTGGTACCCCAAAATGTTTGAAGCACCTTATAGAAGTGCTTGATGGAGACTCAGTTAGGGCCATGGGTCTGCCACTGGCCTGGGGGAGCCAAAATAGAACTTCTTTGTGGCTTTCAAGTGCGCACCAGCGTGTGCCAGCAGTCAGAGGACCCGCTTGCGCTCCACCCAAGCTGCCCCTCCTGGGATATAAGGACCTGACTCCTCAGGCCTTGGCAGTCCAGGTTGACCTGTGGATGATCCAGGCGCCTCTGGCCTCCCCGCCTTTTGCCTCGAGGCTCTCCTGATCGCCAGAGTATGGGCGGCCCTGTTAGCTCCAGGGACTCCTCCTGACAGGAGACCGGTACTCAGATGCTTCAGCTGCGGCTCTGTTCATTAACGAGCTGGACTGACGGGCCATTTTAATCAAAGCTATAGATTTTACAGGCCCACGTCGCTGCGGCCTTGTTTCTGCTGCACTAAAATAAGATAATTACCAGGAGAAAAATGGAAGTAGGTCATTGTCGTGTACAGAGATGTGGGTGTTACCTCCTCCGTTGGTCTCGGTCTGAGAATTCTTTCCTAACTTTGCTCATTTCTTTCTTTTTTCCCCCCTTTCTCTCCTGTCTTTGCCTTCCTTCAGTGATAAAGAACAGTGAGTATTTGTGTGTGTGTGTGTGTGTGTGTGTGTGTGTGTGTGTGGTTGAGGGGAAAGGGGCGATTTCCTTTTCTAAAAACTGGATTTTCTCTTTTGTCCCTCAAGAGGAATTGGTTTGTTTTTGGTTGTTTTTTTTTAATTACTAAATAATTTGCATTGACTTTCTTTTTTATTTTTATTTCTATTGAATCACCATAAGATAGTTACAAAGCTTTCATGTTTTGAGTTTCAGTCATACAATAATCAAACACCCATCCCTCCACCAGTGCACATTTTCTGCCACCAATGTCCCCAATATCCCCACCACCACCACCATCCAAACCCTCCCTCTGCCTCTATGGCTGACAATTTCTCCCATACTCTCTCTCTATTGGGGGGCATAATGGTTTGCAATACAGATACTGAGAGGCCACCATGTTTGGTCCTTTATCTGCTCCCACCACACATCTCCCATCCTGAGCTATCCCTCCAACCATCATTGACTTAGTGATCCCTTATCTATCCCAGCTGCCTTCTGCCCCAGCTCATGAGGCATGTTTCCAATGATGGAGCAATATTCCTCGACCTTGTGTCTACTCTCCTTGGATGTCAGTCTCATATTTATGTTATTTTATGAAAGAGGAATGGTTTTAAAAGGGAGAAGAAAAATAATTTGTGTGTGTGTGTGTGTGTTTTGTTTGGGGGCCATACTCAGAGCTCTGTACTCAGTGATCACTCCTGACAGCACTCAGGAGACCTTAATGGGGTACTAGGGGCAGAATTCAGGTTGGCTGCATGCAATAGTACTCCTTACCTGCTGAACCATTGCTCTGGCCCCAGGGGGAGTGGTAAATGTTATATACCTAAAAACAAAGTCAAATTATTATAAAAACAGCCACCACCTCCACAATGAGGAGGAGCATGACGTAAAAACAATTCTTGATCAGGGGTTGGGAGGTTCAGCGGTGGGGGCAGACACCAGCTTGTCAGTGGCCCAGGTTTGGTTCCTGGTACCAACTGCCCCCTCACC
This sequence comes from Sorex palustris, assembly GCA_028565675.1. Classification (NCBI taxonomy): domain Eukaryota; kingdom Metazoa; phylum Chordata; class Mammalia; order Eulipotyphla; family Soricidae; genus Sorex; species Sorex palustris. The sequence goes on along the minus strand of JAOXYA010486619.1, from coordinate 16,541 downwards.
CCAGCACTGCGGGGTGCAGCCTGGGGGTCCCTGGCCCTGCAGGGCCCAAGCATCGCCACATCCTCAGACCCTCACACTGAACTCAGCCCCGGGCTGAGCACTGCCAGGGAGCCCCCAGCCCCCATCTTTGTCGGAGCCTGGGAACTGCCCTTAAGGCCTTGGTTTGGTCCTCATCTCGGCTGTTACTTGGCGATGACAAAGATCACAGCACCTTGATGGCCATGCTGAGTCCTGTCCCCACAGCATCTTGCCAAGGGCCACTGTCCAGAGATAACAAAAGGGCTCCAGTGAGCCGTGCTGAGCCAGCCGGAGCAGCCTGGGCGTGACCCCCAAGCCCCATTCAGGGCGAGCAGCGGATCACCTGAAGTGCTCCCAACCGCTACACTGGACGTTGGATTCGTCAAGTGATGGACAGACCTGGGCCTGGAGGCGATCCCTGAGCAGCTGGGCTGTTGCAGGCATGGTCAGAAGCTGCAGAAAGACGCTCACCCCACACCCCACTTCATTCCCGTGACATGTGGAACCTGGCACTGAGCTGCAAACAGGGACCTGGAGCTGAGCAATGCCCCTGGGCACTGCCCTGGACCTCCTTGGGTCTTGGCTGCCACCTTTGCAGGGGGGGGTAAGGTAACTTGCAGCTTTGGGCGAGGCGCAGAGGGAAGCTCTGTAAACTGGCAGGCGCCCAGCGAAGTGGGAGAGAGGCATGAACCGTACTGGGCCTTGCCACGGATAGACATTGTGGCACAGGGGTACTGCTGTGTACACGGGATACTGAGTGTAGACCGTTGATATGTGTGTACGAGTAATGCATGCGTGTGGATGGCATATGCATGCTGTGTGCGTTGGAGATCTGTGCACGAGAATCGTCATGGCATGATTTGGCCTTTGTGAAGGACTCGACGGTCCCAGATGCTCCAGGGGTCTCATTCCCACTGAGAAGCGATTAACAAGGGAACTTTTTTTCTTTCTGGGTTTTTTTTTAATCTTTTTTGGGTCACTCCTAGCAGTGCTCAGGGGTTCCTCCTGACTCTGCACTCAGGAATCACTCCTGGCGCTGTTCAGGGGGACCATATGGGATACCAGGGATCAAACCCAAGTTGGACACATACAAGGCAAACTCCCTCCTCACTGTACTAGTGCTCTGGCCCCGTAACAAGGGAACTTTTCCTCCTGGCTTTCTGCCTCAGTTTCTCCATATGTCAGGTGGGGGCTTGCTGCTGGCAGACAGCCACTGTCCAAGTGTCCTCCACGGAGGTCCACCATCAAACGGATAAGGAGTCACTGAGCCCTGCTGCGTGGTGTGCCAAGAGCTCTTGTAGCACCTCCTGGGGGGTTGTGGGACCACAGAGGGGTGCCAAGGCCAGATTTGAGGAGGCATGATGAAAGAGCTTTCTGGAAGCCATGATGGTTATGCCGGGACCCAGGAGTAGGCGAGGGGCAGCAGAGTTCCCAGTGGAGACCCAACAAAGCAAAGATCTCCTTGAGGGTTGTGGGACTCCAGAGGGGTGCCAGGGTCAGACTTGAGGAGGCACAATGAGAGAACTTTCTGGAAGCCATGATGGACACACTGGGGCCCAGGAAGGGGGGAGGTGCGGCAAAGTTCCTAGTGGGGAGCCACTGTGAGACACTGTGAGACAGAGACATCGCCTGGCGTACAGGGTTAGCAGGTGCATGGGACCCCACACCCGGTGACAGTCCCCCAAAAGGGCCCGTCGGCCATCAGGACAGTGCAGAGTCCTGGGGTCAGCTGCCCTCCCCCGCGCCCTGGCCTCCTTCACGACCAGCCTGTGGGGGCCCCCTGGGGTGCGGGCAGGCTGCAGAGGAAGAAGGGAAGAGAAGGGATTAATTTTCCGCGTGGCGGCTGTTTAACGCTCCAGAGCGTCTGCGCCCCGACAGCATCTCCATCATGCCGCTCCTTGGGGGCCGCCGGCTCATTAATAGAGACATCTGGTGGGCATTTGTTCCACCGCTCTGTGCCCCTGGGACGAAGGATCAAGGTGGCCCGGGGCCTGGCCTCCGCAGGCTCGGAGGGAGAGAGGCTAGGACTGAATTCCCCTTGGGGTTGAGGCCCTCTGCCGTGACCTTGCCTTCTGACCCCTCCTGGGACAGCCTGCAGGGGGCCTGCGTTCAGGCAAAGTGGATCTCCATCTCAGCTTCCGGGGCTTCCTCCATCTCTAACGCGGCGGAGTCCTTAGGTGTCTTGTTGGCAGTGAAGTTCCTGACTGAAACGTTCTTATTCAGAAGAGAAGTGGGAGGGCGGGGAGGTGGTGAGGCCATGGGTGGGCTGTGCCAAGTCAGAGCGACTGCCCTGGAGAAGGTGGTGGTGCCTGCTGCTGGGTCAGCGCCACCTTAAAACTTGAGACTGGGGCTGGAGTGATAGCACAGCGGGTAGGGCATTTACCTTGCATGCAGCGGACCCAGGTTCGATTCCCAGCATTCCATATGGTCCCCTGAGCACCACCAGGAGTAATTCCTGAGTGCCAAGCCAGGAGTGACCCTTGTGCATTGCTGGGTGTAACCCCAAAAGCAAAACAAACAAACAAACAAACAAAACTTGGGGCTGTTGGGGGCCAGAAGAATAGGACAGCGAGGAGGGTGGTTGCCTCGCACACTGCTGACCCACATTCAATCCCTGGCACCTCAGTTGTCCCCTGAGCCCCACCAGGAGTGATTCTGAGTGCAGAGTCAGGAGTAAGCTCTGAGCATAGCTGGTGTGCCCCCCCCCCCAGACCAACCACAAAACAGTTGGCGCTGTTGGACAGTTATTTCATGGCCATGGGTCCATCAGCCTCACTGGAGGCCGGGCTAATCTTGGCGGGCCACTTCCTGTCTCAAACCATCGGCCAGTCTACAGCGGCCAGTGACAGCCCCACTGCACCCAGGAGGTTGCCCTGGGTGTCCCCGGAGGACGGGGATAGACAGGGCTCACCTCAGGGCTGCACAGCACCTCTCCCTGCAAGGAAGTGGATTCAGCCGCTCCCCCTGGGGCACTGGAGAGGGGGAAGAGAGAAGCAATCGGAGCTTGTAGTGCTTTTTAGTGTGTGTGGCACAGGCTGGGTGATTCCCCAGGGAGCTCTGAGGCCACGCTGTCAGCTGGGAATGGTGACCGAACAGGACACTAGGGGGCAACTCCACAGCTGACCCTGCATGGGGCTCTCTCAGTGTGTGACTGTGGGCAGCACCTGGACCAGCTAGGTTTGAAAGTCCACCCTGCCAGTGGCCAGGCAGCCTCTTGACACTCTCGAGTCCAATCCAGCATCACAACCCCTCTCCGCCCCCCTCCTCACTGCCCCAGTTCCCAGCAAGGATGTGTGTGTGGGGGGGGGTAGGTCACAGATGTTCATGAGGTCCTTTGTCCCATGCTAAAGAACTGAGGGCAGGGGCTGGAGCCATGGTACAGCGGGAAGGGCGTTGCCTTGCACATGGCCCACCTGGGTTCAATCCCCGGCATCCCACATGGTCCTTCAAGCACTGCCAGGAGTAATTCCTGAGCAATAAAAGAAGTGACCAAGGGCACTTATTTGGCTCAATTAAGGGATTAAGGAGGAGCCAGGAGCCAGAGGGAGCAGCTACGGTTCTGCCTCTCATCACCTGCATATTCACCCTGAATCCCCGTTGGCCCTGTGGTACTGCTGGCATCCCCGCCTCACCTTCAGACACAGAAACACGGCCCCGGGAGAGACTGCCCACAGGCTGCAGATCCAGGGCACCCTCTGCCCTTGCAGGGCCCTTGAGGGCTCAGGCTGGCTCACATGAGCCCTCTGGGGATTTTCTTTGTGTTGCTTTTTGTTTTTAGGCCACACTTGCTGGTGCTCAGGGGACCCTATGGGATGCCGTGGATGGAACCGGGGTTGCCCACAAGGGCAAGGCAAGCGCGCCTTCCCTGCAGTTCTGCTTCTACAGCTACTCTGCATATTTTCTGAGCTTTGTAGGACACTCTGGGGACCAGTGCAGGGAAGTGGCAGCAGGTCCTCAAAGAATGACAATGACAGAGGAAAAAAAAGTTTTGCTAAGATTCCTGCTGGAGCCCCTGAGTGGTTTACGCCTTCTCCCCACATGGGGCAGGCCAGCACCCCGCACCCAGCTCTTAAGGGCCCATGTGCCTGAGGTCACTACTGTGGGCCTCATCTGCTCATCAGGACACGAGCCTGTGATGGACATTTAACAGCACTTTGGCTTCATGTCGCCTTCTCTCCCGGGTACTGTTTGTAGTGGCCACGGAACGGGTCAGGGTCCCTGTTTCTGCCCTATCTGAGGGGCTCGTGGTGTCAGGGCAGACACAGACATTAGGGCTGGAGCGGTCGTATAGCATCAGGGCACCTGTCCTGCACGTGGCCAACCCGGATTCGAAAGGCAGAGGGTCCTCCAAGCCCACCAAAGTGTCCTCTTGAGCACAGAGCCAGGAGTCAGCCCTGAGCACTACCGTGTGTGACTCCACCCCGCAAAAACCTTCCAATTGCACCCCCTTCTCCTACAGCCTCCCCCCACACATTCTGCTGGTGTCTGGTCTGTACACGCCCTTGCCCCCCCCTCCCATTTCCATGAGTTTCCTGCAAACCACATAATGGGACTGGCCCGCCCCGGGCTGAGCACTTGGGAGCCCTGGGACCCCGTGAAGGGGGCTCGTCCCCGGTGCTCACATGAGCCACGGAGGAGGCTGCAGGAGGGCTGACTCTGATGAGGGCTCTGGCGCAGAGCCCCGCAGTGGGACGGTCTCCCAGCCCCGGCGTCTCACACTGTTTCCCCTCCTCTCTCAGGCTGCAGGGGGGCTGGTCCGTGCACCCCAGCGGTCAGCCCGCCGGCCAGCGGAAGCAGGAGGAACTGACGGACGAGGAGAAGGAGATCATCAACAGCGTGATCGCGCGCGCCGAGAAGATGGAGGCGATGGAGCAGGAGCGCATCGGGTGAGGCGCGCGCCGGGGCGGGCTGCACGGGGGAGGCGGGCGCTGGTGGGGACAGAGGCCGCTGGCACTAGTTGAACTAGGTGCCGAGGGGCGGAGCTATACGGGGGAGGCGGGCGCCGTCGAGGCAGAGGCTGCGAGGGTGAGGCGGGGGGCGCTGAGGGGGCCGAGCTGCGAGGGTGTGGTGGGCGCCGTAGGGGCAGCGGGTGCTGGGGGGACAGGGGCCGCACGTGTGAGGCGGGCACCAGAAGAAGTAGGTGCTGAGGAGGCGGAGCTGCGCTGAGGGGGCGGAGCTTCGCGGGGAGGAGGGCGCCATCAGGGGCGGGGCTGGGCTGAGGGGGCGGAGCTGGGCTGAGGGGGCGGAGCTGCGCGGGGGAGGAGGGCGTCGTCGGGGGCGGAGCTGGGCAGAGGGGGCGGAGCTGCGCGGGGGAGGAGAGCGCCCTCAGGGGCGGAGCTGCGCTGAGGAGGCGGAGCTTCGCGGGGGAGGAGGGCGCCGTCGGGGGCGGAGCTGGGCAGAGGAGGCGGAGCTTTGCGGGTGAGGAGGACGCCGTCGGGGGCGGAGGTGGACTGAGGGGGCGGAGCTGCGCCGGTGAGGAAGGCGCCGTCGGGGGTGGAGCTGCGCTGAGGGGGCGGGGCTGCGCGTCAGCTTGGGAGTTCGTCGGCAGCACATGTCAGTCCCATCAGTCAGCCAGCCGAAGAGAAATGGGCTCCCAGGGGGCAAGAAGAGAGAGGAGAGGAGAGGAGGGGCCCACTCTGGCTGGGAGTGGGAGCTTCAAGGCGGGGTGGGTGGGTGGGCGGTGCCTCCACGAGGGCTCCGGGGCCTCGGGGTGTGGAGGGGCCGAGAGGGGCCCCCGGAAGCGGATGTGCGCGGAGCTGGAGTTGCGGATGAGGTGGTTGGCGTCGGGGCCCGGAGGGAGACGCAGCAGGGACCCCACAGATGGGTCTTGGGGGCGTGCCCGGGGGACTCCTGAGAGGGCCCACTCCAGGTGATGGCCGGCCAGCTGGCCAGATGGTGCAGCGCTTAGCCCGGTGACGTGGTGCTGCCCGCGCTCCGCGGTGCTGGGGGTGGCCAGGGTGCGCCACTGGGTCAGCTGGGGACGGCGGAGTCGCCGCTGCAGACCTGCGTCTCCCGAGATGCGGAAAGGCGTCTGGGCCGTCGGGTGGACGTGGCGGAGCCAGCTGGGCCCGAGGAAGACGAGGAAGACCTCGCGGGGCGTTGCTCCCCGCGGACCGCCCCTCCGCGGCCCGTCTCGCTTCCTCCCGGCATGTGCCTGCCCGGCCTGCCTTCGAGGCCAGCTTCCCTCAACAGATGCGCCCCCGAAGTAATTAGGGGCTGTCATTAACCTCCGTGCCCAGACGCTGGGACGCGCGGGGAAGCCAGACAGACTCCTGGGGGCCAGTCGCCAGTGGGGTCTGGCAAGTCCAGGCGCTGCTCCAACTCGGTCCCTCTGTCACTTATATTTTGGGCCCCGACTTGCCCCAGGGTGCAGGCAGAGGGAGAGAGGTGGGCAGTGAGGCCTGGCACTGGCTCCAGCCATCAGATGAGCGTCCCGCGGCCGGTGTGACAAGAAGACAGTCGGCCAGGTCACCCTGGTGTCTCGCTGAAGGATGGCCCCCCTCCCTCCCTTCACCCGGAATCCTAGAGTCTCTAGCTGGGTTTTTTGGGAGGGGGATCCTGACTCTTTAGACACATGCCTGTGTCTCTATGGATTTTGCTTGTTTGGGGCCCACACCGGGTATTGCTCAGGAGTCACTCCTGTCGCACTCCGGGACCAGGGGAGATGCCAAGGCATCCAACCTGGGTCAGCCGTGTCCAAGGCAAACACCCTCTCTACTGTACTATCACACCAGCCCTGGCTGCATTTTATTTTTTTAAGAAAGAAACTATGATTAGATTTCATCAGACTTTGTGGGGGAGGACACTAAAGACTGCTAAGTAGTTCCTCAGTTAAATCAGTGCTTTGTAACATCCAGGGCAGGTGGCGGGCTAGGAAGAGCCTCATGCACACGTGCTACAGTGACCCCAGGACTCGCTTCTTCTAGAGCAGAGCGTGGGATTTGGACAGCTCTGTGTGTGTTGACCCCCAACTCATCTTGCTCTCACCACTCCTGACAGGGGCTCGCCCTTGTGTCCGTGACTTACATCTGTGTGCCTTGATTTCCCCATCTGCAAAATGGGACGAGCAGCGGAGCCAACCCCTCCTGCTCTGCTCTGCCCAGACAGAGACCGTCCCTGGCTTATGAGACCCGGCACCTTGTCCCACACGGCCCGTGTAAGCCCTGCTGGGCTCCCAGCTGCCTTTCCCTTGCCGTCACCTCTTCCCACCAGCCCCAAGCCCTAGCCAGGAGCCCAGGCAGCCATTCATCACGGAGAGAGATGGGGCCCGAGACTCCTCAGGGGGCACCAGGTAGGCGTTGACAGCAGCGAGAATTAATGAGTCTGAGCCGCCCGAGGCCACATGTCAGCTGCCGGCCTCTGGCAGAACCGCTCAGTCATCTCAGGACAGGATCCTTCAAGAACCCACAGAGCAGCCCCTGAAAGGGCAGCAGCCCCCTTCCCGGCAGATGGCACCGCACCCAGCTTCAGTCTTGCCAAGTTTGATCAACTTAATGCGGACATTCCCCCCACCCCACCCCACCCTACCCCCACCAGTGCGCAGTTGTTTTTGCAGCAATTCTGAGGACTCTGCTTGCCCACATTTCCTTTTTCTTGTTTTAAAGAGGCTCAGAAAGGTGCTGTTACCTTCTTGGGGTTGCAGAGCTGGGAAGTAGCAAAGTGCAAGTACAGACCCCACAGCCGGCTCCAGAATTGGCAGTTTGCCCTCCACCATTATACATTTGGCGCCACCAATTTATCCGTCCTGCAATTGCGGGAAGCAGGCGGGGGACGCGTGTTGCTTGGCTGAATCCCTACAGTGGGGAAGCTCACCGCCCCTCCACACCCCTGCAGGCCCAGGCCGGCCACTTCTGACATCCGCAGCTGCAACTGCACAAGTCCAGACCTGGCCCTGGGGAGGGGGTCTCGGGTACTTGGTGCATTTGGGGGACATCTCCATGCAGTACCCCAGTAGGAGTGCTGTCCTCTACTGCAGACCTATAGCCGAGGAAGTCAAGGCCCCCTGAGCTGTTCCTGATTCTCTCAATGCCTGCTGGGTGACAGGATGCAGGGAGGGCAGAGGGCATCTTCATGGGGACACTGAGGACCCCTGCCAGTTCTGGGAACAGCTGACATTATTCCCAGGGCTGGGCTGGGTGGCTAATAACTCCCATCCTCGTTTAGACTTATCTTCCTGAGGAGCTTTTTTTCTTTGCTCAGTGCCTCCTGACACATGGCCCCTAGCAGGGGTCCCTCCCCTCAGAGGGCATCCTCATAAGGAGGCCTGTGTGAAGCCTCGCACCCCAGCCTCTCAGAGTGATGCCTTACCTCGGCCACTGTGTCTTTTGCCACCCACTGCTGACCGAAGCTAATAGGCCGCCCCGTTCAACATGTGTTAAAGGGTGTCTGGGCGCTTGGGGGTGCATGGAGGAAGGAGCAGGCACTTGGGGGGACAGGTCACAGTGTGGTTTTGCAAGGGTCCCGTCTCCCCGGGAGCAGTAGGGAAGCCCCAGAATTTTCCCAGCAAAGCCCATGAGCCTCTAACGTCAGCCTCGCCCGGCCGGGTGATCTCAGGGTGAGGGGAGCATGGGATTGGGGGGGCCACAGAGATTCTCACCCAAGCAGAGAACTGGACCCTAGGCCTGAGTGCGCGTCCCCAGGCAAACCTCTCCCCCTCTCCATGCTCTGGGACCAAGTACTCCCCTGTCCAGCCCAAGCAGTGGGGACAGGAGAAGGACGGGGTGCTCTGTGGGGTCACGTCCACCCGCTACTGAGAGGCTGAATCCAGGGCTGGACCCCAGTGTGTCCATCCGTGTGGTTGGCCCGTAGGGGAAGCAGAGGAGATGCAGGACAAGTGCCGGTGGAGTGGCGGGGACAAATGGCAGCATAGGACTTGCCCTTGGCCCAGGATTTGAGGGAACAAGGGGAGGAGGGGACATGGCTGCTATAGAAGGTTCCGTGGCACTTGTAGGCCCCACAGCAGTCAAGAAAAAACAGGGACTCCGGAGATGGGTACTGGGACCCCATCTGAGCCTTGTGCCCGAGGGTGGGGAGAATCATTCCTCTTCTGTGCCTCAGTTTCCTCATATGGAAAACAGGGACAAGAATGGCCCCTAGTGGAGTGATAGACAACAAGTAAGGTGCTGCCTTGCACGTGGCTGACCCGGGTTCGATTCCTGGCACCCAATATGGTGCCCTGAACACCGCTGGAAGTGATCCCTGAGTGCAGAGCCAAGAGCCCCTGAGCATGGCCTTTCCCCCCAGAAATGAAATGCATTACTGCAGCTGAGCCTGGCGTGGGGTGTCAGGCTGGTTCGGGTGTTGGAGCTGCGCCTGGAGCTCGCTCCTGCTTCCGTGCTCCACCCACCGTCTGCAGTTTCCAGGGAGCCCGTGGCGGGCTGTGTGCATCACCTCCTCAGCAGGATTGTCAGTCGGGCGCCCAGGGAGGCGCCAACCAGCCATCTGGGGCCTTGGCTGGCCACAGTCGCGGCGGCTCTGCCTCCAGCGCTGGCCCAAGGGAGAAGCTGCTATTTATAACAACAGCATGCAGTGTTCGCGAGGCAGCAGGTGGCCTGCGGCACAGCACTGTTGGTTCTGGAACCAGGATGCAGCACTTCTGGGCCCGCTGTCAGGAAGACTCCGGCCCCAGACGGGCCCACTGGGGATGGACACAGGACCCCCTGCCAGTTCACTGGGGCTGGACATGATAGTCGCGTGGGATCGCGTGGGAGCTTCTGGAAACAGCTGCTGGATTGCACCCAGACCTGGTGTTTTGTTTTGTTAGGGTTTTGTTGTTGTTGTTTGGGTTTTTTTTTTTCTTTTTGGGTCACACCCAGCATTGCACAGGGGTTATTCCTGGCTCATGCACTCAGGAATCACTCCTGGCAGTGCTTGGGGGACCGTATGGGATGCTGGGAATCAAACCTGGGACGGCTGCATGCAAGGCAAACGCCCTACCCGCTGTGCTATCGCTCTAGCCCCCATGGACCTGGTGTTTCTGAATCTGCGTGTTCACCAGCACTATGGGCCGGATTCATTCTGAGATGCCAGTGGGATGCTCGCAAGCACTGGTTCTCGGCTTTGCCTGACTGTGAAGCCAGAAACTCCCCGGGCCTCTGGGAACCAGCGTGGGGGGAGGTCTTGCCTCCAGAGTGGGGAGTCAGAGCTCCCCGTACCCCACCAGGCATCGAGTAAGCGCACGGGTGCCACCTGTTGGAATCCCAGTCAGCTCACGGGGCTCTGGCACTGGCTGAACTAGGAGGAGCATGAGCTCGAGGAGCAGCTGCTCCATCATTCATGCACTTGCGGATCCTGCCTTCCAGGGCGCCCGCCAGAGATGCGGCAGCGATTTGGATATGCAGTGCATCATAGGGGCTCATGGTCCAGAGAGGCCAGGGATGGTCTCCCAGGGAACCAGTGTCCCAGCAGAGGTCACCTCCCGCTTCCTGACAAATACGAGAAGTGCTTGCGGGGCCAGACTCCCTCTAGGGAGATGGGAGAACAACAGACCTGTGGGCGGAAGGGGCTTCCAGACAGCACTGGAAGGCAAGAGGAACCTAGACGAGAATAGAGTGTGTATCTGTGTGTCTGTGTGTGTCTTTGTGTGTGTCTCTGTGTATGTGAGTGTGTGTGTTTGTGAGTGTGCATCAGTGTGTGTGTCTGTGTGTATCTGTGTGTCTGTATATGAGTGTGTGTGTGTGTGTGTGTGTGTGTGATGGAGGGTGGCGACGTCCAAGCTGTATTTCAGGCACAAGGAACAGAGTGTGCAAATTCCTGAGGCTGGTGGGAACTGGGGTTCCATGAGGACCAGTGCAGGCAGAGAAGGGGAATCCATGAAGAGCAGCAGACGCCCCTGGGGGACTCTTAAACCAGTCTCCTCCCAGACTGGATTCGGTTGTTTGGAAAGTGGTGGGATTTTTCATTTCTGACCAGCGTCCTGGTGAACTGGTGTGTCTTGCTGAGGGCAGTGAAAGCTGGGCCCAGATGGGCAAAGCCAGAGGCTTGCCAGTGGCATGGACGAGAGTGTCCCATGAGTATTTCATACCCCACTTTGGCAGTGGGGGCGCAGGAGATGCTGTCCCAGGTCAGCAGAGGGGCCAGCCGAAAAGGGGGTGCTGGTGTCTGGCAGTGTAAAGACAGAGAGTGCTGGCACTGTTGGGCCCGATGGATCACTGATGAGCAGGGGGTTAAGGAAGATGCTCTCACCCCACCATTTTCTGGTTTGAGCAAGTCTGGGAATGAGAGCACCGTTTTGTGAGCATGGAGCAGATAAGTGCATAAGGGGGCATAAAGCAACCTCGGCAGAGAGTTTGGTGGAGAAGGTGCCCCTGAGGGCTGCTGTAGGGTCATCCAGCTGGAGGGAGCCTGCAGACAGAAACAGGCCTTGCAGCTCAGGAAGGCTTCCTGGACGAAGTGGCATGAGCTGGAGAGGTCTCAGCCAGACGGAGGGTGTGGTGTGGGCTCCATAATCCAGGGGGCTCTGGCAGTGTTTCTGAACTCCAGTCTTTATTTGGGGAGGGGACTGTGGCCGCCTGCTCCAGAAGCTCCACAAGAGGACCTGGGTCAAAGATTAAGGCCGTCAGCTAGAGATGGAGACTCTGGGAGGCGACCTGTCTCAGAGACTCTTCTGAGTCTTGTCTCTGTATCCAGGCGCCTGGTGGACCGTCTGGAGAACATGCGGAAGAACGTGGCGGGGGATGGGGTGAGCCGCTGTATCCTATGTGGGGAGCAGCTGGGGGCACTGGGCTCGGCCCGCGTCGTGTGTGAGGACTGTAAGAAGGTACGTTCCCGCCGCCCCACCACCTGCTGCTCAGGCACCCAGAAGGGTAATTGGCAGAACGTGATTTCTGCTGCTCCTCTGTTCAGCTCTGTCCATGTTACTGCTCCCTGTTTGTCCCAGAAGTCCCTCAGACCCCCTCTCAATCACTATGGAGCTAAGCTCTGACAGGAAGGACCTCGGGAACTGGCGGCAGGGGATGGGACAGGGATCCCAGTGGTCCTGAATGTGGCTTGTGGAGTCCTGCATCAGGCTAAGGAGTGGGGGGAGGGAGGAGTGCATGTCCACTGGGGGTGGGACTGCCCTTTACTCCTGATCTTCAGCACCAAGTCAGACCCGCCAGGCATCTTATGTGGTCATTGCTCAAGTGAGGCGTGATGGCTGCAGTCAAATAGTAGATGTTATGACCTGCTTGGTTTTCCTGGCTGTCTCAGCTTTTAAGGAACTCAGCCAGATTAATGCTTCAGCATCCAGTCTCAGCGTTTCCTCAACTAACTTCCCTCCACTGGAGGCCCAGAAGCTGCGGCTGTCGTCTGGCTGGTCTCAGATCCATTTAGGACCCAAAGAGAAAGAAATTAAAAAGGGAGATGAATCACTTTTCTTTCCTCTACGGAGCCCATGTGGGTGTCCACATGGGGCCCTGGACAAGTTCTTGCAATCCCCTTGCTCAGAGGGCAACTCAACCCTGGCCCTTGGAAGTTAAGATGCAAATTGGAACATTATTGTAACTGGCCTTGGTTGTGGAAGAGGGGGGAAGAAAGGGGAATCTTAGCTCTGTCGCTCCACCCAGAGAGAGTCGCATCCCTGCCCTGCCTCTTCCCTCACACGGGCATCCCAGAGCCTGGCAGAGCTGGGCATGCAGTAGACTGTTTTGTCCCCAGAACATCTGCACCAGATGTGGCGTGGAGACCTCCAACAATCGCCCGCATCCCGTGTGGCTCTGCAAAATCTGCATCGAGCAGAGGGAGGTGAGTGCCTGAGGGCGTCCCATGAGGCTCCCCTTCTTCTCCATCCTGCCCCCTTTCTCTCTGGAACCAGGGTAGCAGTGGAAACTGGTCTGGTCTGTGTTTTGAGGGGATTGTTTGGAGGGAACAGATCAGGAGTGAACACTGATGGGACAGTCCCTGAGCGTGTAAAAGAGCTTCCTTCTCTTTTTTTGCTTCTGTGACTTGTCTTGGTAGCAGCAGGAAGCAAGGGGATGGGGCCTTAGACTCCAGTTTTGCCCTCCCACTCTGTGGCACCATCCATAGCCCTATTATTCCCAACTTTCCCTATCAACACACTGGGTTTCCCAGGGGCCTCTCAATTGATTTTCATGCAGTGTTATGTGACTCATATAGGAAAAGCATGCTGGCTCTTGTATCAATGGGATGAGGCCAGGGAGCACATGCCCAGCTCTGCCAGGCTCTGGGACACCAGGTGAGGGAAAACGTAGCACCTGTGAAGGCGGGTGCCAGCGTGCTCCCTGCCACGTCCTCATCTTCCACGTCTCCTCCCCCAGGTGTGGAAGCGTTCCGGAGCATGGTTCTTCAAGGGCTTCCCCAAGCAGGTCCTTCCCCAGCCAATGCCTATAAAGAAGACTAAGCCCCAGCAGCCTGTCCATGAGCCTGCTGCTCCCGAGCAGCCCACCCCTGAGCCCAAGCACACTGCCCGGGCTCCAGTTCAAGGTAAGGAAAAGCAGCACCTTCTTTCAGGACCAAGGCCAGATCCCAGCCAACTGGTCTACCTAGGACCAGGGCCAGATCTCAGCCAACTGGTCTACCTGACAGGTGCCTTGCCATCAGCCTATTTCTACACAGTTGGTGAACAGTCTCTGGGATTAGATCTAGGATTTCTCTATTTCCCCTTATAGCTCACCATGAATCCATATCAGGAAGGCATTCTGGGGAACTTTACAGCAAAACCAGGCTGCCAAAAGGCTAAGTAGTCATCATTCCTGATGGGTTATTTTGAGGTACAACAGAAGTGGAGACTAAACTTAGAAATTGTGAAACTCCCACTACCTAAAGTACACTGGAGCTTGAGTGGGGATGGGTGGATGGGTTCTGCTGAGTAGGTCTTCCTACTCAGGGCCCTGAGTAGTTCCTCTATAAAGCTTCGGCAAATCTAAAAGTGGGGTGGATCGAAAGGAAATTGAAGAGAATCACTGCTCCTCTATTATGACTGTTGTGCAAGTCTTATTGTTAATAAAGTGATGATAAAAGGGGGACTGCCACACTGTAAAAATAAAATAAAGCCTCCACAATGAAAGCACATCTAATAGAACAAGACCCCTAGCAGTGACCAGATAAAGCCATTGCGGTCATTTTGATGAATATGATGTGATAACATGTCTGAAGGATGTTCAGGAGTTGTGTGTGCTTCATGTTCCAGATAGGAAGGTCAGAAATGACGGACTCAAAAGTCGAACTGCTCAACTCTGCCCCCTAGAAGGTACTCATCAGAGCACCCGACACTATTTAACAATAAGCTCTATTTCTGAGGACACAAGAACCCCCACATTCTCATTTTACACTGGGGGTTGGACTGAGCACTTCCATAGAACTCCAAGTTGCCCCCCCCCATTTCACAGAAAATGCTTCTTCCTGTGAATCATTTCCATCTATAGTCTAAGGAGACTGAGGAACATCAATGTCAAGGTCTTGGACATGGGAGGCCCGGTGCCCTGCTGGTGTGGCACCCCCAAAAGAGAAGGAAAGTGCAAAGCACAGATGGGGTGACAGTGTAGGTGAGATGGGCTGTGTGAAAAGTTGCTATCTGGGGGGGGACACAGGACTACTATAAGGGCCCCAGAATATCTCCAGTCATCCTGGGTCTGAGTAAGCTGGGGTCACATTCCAGAACAACACATCACCAATGATCTCAGTTCCTGTCTTACTTTTGTACCATCACTGTACTATCACTCTAGCCCTCAGTTACTTTCTTTTTCCGCCCATGTGTGATCATGTGTGTGTGCAAGCCAGGGGAATTCTGGGGAATGCCACACAAGAGCCAGAGCCAAGGGGAGGCGGAGGACACTGACAAGTTTAAATCAAAAGTTCTCTATTAATTTGCAAGGAAAAGCCCTCCATGAGCTCCGTATGTAACAGCTTTCCAATCCCACAAAGCACATCATCGCTCCCACCCCGTACAGGGGACACTGAGGCCAGGAGGGCAAGGGGCTTCTGTGAACTCCCCCCTACCGCTGCTTCAGTTCCCCCATCCAATCCCCACTTTTCCTTCCAGGCCCTGAGCCAGCCACTGCTCCTGGGCGAGGAAGCCACGGGCCGCCTGTCCGCAGGGCCTCAGAGGCACGAATGAGCGTCGCCAGCCGGGACGCAGATGGCTGGGACCAAGGTGTGACCGGGGACACTGGCCGGGGCCCTGCAGGTGAGACCTCCGCGGGGCAGGGTTTTGCCACGAGGGTGACCTGGCAGCATCATTTCTGTCAGACCCAGTTCTCACGCTGACAGAGGGAGGTCTCCTCTGACCACTCTCCTCCCAGCCCTGACTGTCACCTGTGCTGTCCAGTGAGGCCAGCAGCCACCCCCGTGCCCCAGGTTAGGGTGCCCTGGGAGGAGACCCAAACCCTGAGCTTGGAATGGGAAGTCTGTCTGGCTGGGGGCCTATGTGGCTACCTGTTCGGGGATCCCTGAGGGACGGGTTTAGGAAGGTGAAGGGAGGTCACCCCTGCCGGCCCCACCACCCCTGCCCCATACGGGCTCATGGCTGAGGGTCTGAGCCCATCTCTTCTTGGCTCGTTTAGGCAAGGTGGATAGAAGTGAAGACCGTGCTGGCTCGCTCTGCAGGGAAGCTCTGTTAAAGGCATCTACAGATCACAGCCGAATACACACAGCCAGGTTCACCACTTTCCCTGTTTTTCCGTGGACAAATATTTCACATTGAAAATATTCCATCACTGTCCACTGACCCCAGATCACATCCAGATGAAACTTTGAGCCTGTGAAACTCCACTCCTCCAGCCCTGTCCTATACAGGAGCGCCCCCAGGTCATCCCCAGAACCTCCTAGCCTATCCTTTCCTTCCTTTCACCATCCTGGATATTAATTCCTAATCTTCACTCATGTGTCCCTCCAGTGAAAAAAGATCCTTAGAGGCTGGAGCAATAGCACAGCAGGTAGGGCATTTGCCTTGCACGTAGCCAACCCGGGTTCAATTCCCAGCATCCCATATGGTCCCCCGAGCACCGCCAGGAGTTATTCTTGAGTGCAAAGCCAGGAGCATTTCCGGGTGTGACCCAAAAAGCAAAAAAAAAAAAAAGATCCTTATTCAGGAAAAGTGTGGCCCAGCCCAGTGATATGTGAAGAGGGGGGCTTTCTTTCAGGAATGTGGGGCCTCCCCACTGCTGGGAATTCCTGAGTTCCTTGTTCTATTCTGTCCCGGAGAGCTCAGTGGGAGGAATGGGAACAGTCCAGAGAAGAAATATCTGACTGCCACTAGCCAGCCGACAGGCCTTAAAGGAGCACCTTAACCCGTGTATGCCTCAGTTTCTCCATTTGTGAAATGGGGGTAATAGAGCCCCCACCCTGTGGAATATAAAGGTTACATCAACTCTTAGAGGTAAAGCCCATGGCAGATGAGAAGAAATAACTCAATGTTCACTCACATGCACACGAATATGTGTGTATTTGTGTTCATGTGTGTATGCATATGCACGTGTGAATATATTTACATGTGTTTATACATATGTGTGGGCTGGAGCGATAGCACAGCGGTAGGGCGTTTGCCTTGCATGCAGCCAACATGGCCAACCCGAGTTCGATTCCTC
>JAOXYA010486611.1:0-15758 GCA_028565675.1 Sorex palustris | reverse complement strand
GAAGAAGAAGAAGAAGAAGAAGAAGAAGAAGAAGAAGAAGAAGAAGAAGAAGAAGAGGAGGAGGAGGAGGAAGAGGAGGAGGAGGAGGAAGAAGATGAACAAGAGGAAGAAGAAGAAAAGAAGAAGAGGAGGAGGAGGAGGAAGACGAAGACGAAGAGGAAGAGGAGGAGGAGGAGGAGGAAGAGGAAGAGGAAGAAAAATCAACTGCTCTTTTCCTCCTTTTGTTTTCTCTACCATGAAGATTCTTCTTACAGTCGGTCTTAGAGACAATTCCGAGAGAAGGAAATAGTTGTAACACGGGTTGCCATCAATCATGAAGCTGATGTGTGTGAGTGTGTGTGTGTGTGTGTGTGTGTGTGTGCGCGCGCGTGAGAATGATCTTAACAACCGTTGTTGCCCTTGCTTTGCTGTTGCGTTTGGCATTGTGGGGAAACTCCGCCAGGCTGGTGGGGTGGGGAGGGGAGTGCACAGTCTATTCCTCTCTTCCGTCAGGGATAAGCTCACGGGAAAGGTCGCATCCTGCCCGTGAACACAGAAGCGAGACACTCTCCCACTCAGATTTAGATTGTTTTCTGGAGGTGTTGATTGAAACCCAAGCCCACCTCTGCAACAATTAACACAGAGCCCGAGTCGTTAATTGGTTGCTTCTGGGCAACTGGACAGTTTCTGCTGATGCGCTTCCTAGCTGGAGTGGTTGAAAATCGGGTGGGGGGGGCAGGGAAATTAATGAGAGACTCACAGGAGAGAGAGTGAGACAGACAGACAGACAGACAGAGACAGAGAGAGAGACAGAGACAGAGAAAGAGAGACAGAGAGAAAGAGAGAGAGGGACAGAGACAGTCAGAGAAACAGAGAGATAGAGAGAGAGAGAGAGAGAGAACAGTACTAGATGTCTCATCGGTTCTTTCATGGAGATCTCTGATAAGAACTGATGGACCTACGTGGCAGAGCCCATTGAAAACACAGTTTCTCTTCTGCAGTTTTCTGGTGGGGGAGGGGGGATTGTGTGTTCAGGGGGGGAGGGATTTGAAAGGAAGCCCACGACAGAAGACAGCGTTAAACTGGTTTATCTGGCCCCGGGAGCCAGTTCCTTCCCAAGCTGGGAGCTTCTTTCTTGAAGATGAAGGCTTCCCTGCCCGTGTCTGTCCGGCTGTAGTGTGTCGGATTTATTTACCCTGCAACGACGCAGAAGTGCTCACCGCCAGGCAGGGCTCCTAAATGAAATCAGAGCACATCCCCTCACTCGGGCCTCCCCCGCCCCCACCCGCTGGAGATAAATGCTTTGCATTTTCCTCTTTGTCGGGAGAAGTCAATGGTTATCTGATTTGAGATTTGTTTCCTCGGAACACCAAGAGATGCTGGCACAGGGGGCGGGAGGGTGTGAAGTTTAGATTATTCCGAAGCACCGCACGCATTCCAAACCCACATACATCATTGTGTCTCCTGCTTTTATCCACAGATGACGGCTCTTACGTGAAATGCTCAGCTCAGAAAATGCAGATTCCACAAAGACACGCATACATTGGCTTCCCATGGTCAACTGTGTAAAACCACACATTGGCTTTATAGTCAACTGTAAAAATACACACCCACAAGCATGCACATACACACACACACACTCACTCACACACACACACACACACTTGTTTTATCATCAAAAAGTTTGCTTTTGCTTCTTTTATTTTTTTTTACTTCTTTTTCATTCATTTTTTTATTGTTACAAAGCTTTCATGTTTGAGTTTCAGCCGTGCAATGATGGAACCCCCATCCCTCCACCAGTGCCCATTCCCCACCACCAATGTTCCCAATGTCCCCCCACCATCCCAACCCTCCCCCTGCCTCCATGGCAGACAATCTTCCCCCCAGACTTTCGCTCTCCTTTGGGGCATGATGGCTTGCAATACAGACACTGAGAGGCCATCCCGTTGGGTCCTTGGTCTACTCTCAGCACACACCTCCCATCCCGAGCGATCCCTCCAACCCTCCCTGACTCAGTGACCCCTTCTCCATCCCAGCTGCCTTCTCCCCCAGCTCATGAGGCCGACATCCAACCATGGGGCGATCCTCCTGGCCCTTGTGTCTACTGTCCTTGGGTGTTAAGTCTCGGATTACGGTATTTCATATTGCATCAGAACTGTCTTTGGCCCACTCTCTATGGAGTCATTCTTCAAAGTCATTTTGCTCGACCAATATTGTTGGGAGTTCAGCCTCTATGGGAAACAGAACATAGAGTTAAATAAGACAAGATAAAAATCTCAAAAATTAAGCACCGTGCTTTTAGAGGACACAGTGATCCCACTTCCTGGCATCTACGAAAACCCCGAGAACACGCTTTCGAAAAGACACTGGCACCAGGTCTGGAAGCAACCCAGCTGGCAACCCAGCAGCCCAGAAGAAAGAAGCAGATAGAGAAAATGCTGTGTCTAGGCACAGTGGCACCGTTCTCGGCGGCGAGAAGAGATGAAATCTTGCAACTCACTACTCTGTGCACGGAACCGAAGGGGTCACTCCGGGGAAAGTCAGTCCGAGAGAAAAGGCACAAATAAATCGTCTCATTTATGGGGTACAAAGAAATAAAGGCTGCAGAGAGGTATACTATACTGTGTGAGGCATCCACCTTGCACGTGATTGACCCAAGTTTCAGCCCCGGCAGGGCGTATGGTCCCGTGGGTACCGGCAAGAATCACTTGTGAGCAGAGACCCAGGAAACGCCCCTGGGTAACAACAGGTAGGAAACACACACACACACACACACACACATACACACAAATAAAAAGAAGTATTTGCACACATTGGTGTTGAGAAATAGACTCTGGTGAACAGACAGGTGTTGGAACATTGTATGACCAAAACCCAATCATGAACAACTTGTAACTGCATCTCACTGGGATTCCACAAAATAAATAAAGAAATACTGGTACTCTGAAACCAGTTAAAGGAGTATTAAAAAAAATATATTCCCATTGCCACATAGTTCTCTTTCCATGCATACGTTCAAGCTTCCTTCAGCACCAAGACCCTCTCTGAGGAAGGATCACGGCAGTAAGGAATTTGGGGGTTAGGGGGTGGTCCTGGGGCTGTGTCCCTCTGGGATGTGTTGAGAGTCTAAAGGAGGTGTTCAGACACTGAAATTCCAGAATGCCCAGTGGTAAGACCAGGCAGGGTTTGGAGAGGGAGAGAGATAGAGAGAGAGGAGGGGAGAGAAGGTTCTAGAACATTCCGGTTCCTTCCTCTGGATTCACAGGCACCATTGCCCTCGGGCAAGGCAGGACTGATGGATTATAGTTCTGGGAGAATCAAAATTCCTCAGTAAAAGTGTTTAAAAAGCAGGGCGGGGTCATTGTATGTCAGCCTGGATGACATAAAAACAATCTTCACCCTCTGTCCTCTAAAGAAGCTTTTTTGGGCCATTTTCAGCGGTTTGTTCATAACAGACAAGAAAAAAAAAATCGATGGTTCTGGTTCTACTTGGGGGGCAGGGTTTGGGGTTCGGGGTGGTGGGAAGGTGTCGTGATGGCGGGATTGGTGTTCGAATGTTACACGTCATGCACTATTGTGAACTGCTTTATAAAATTAAATTTTAATTTTCATTTAATTTTACTGTTAATTAATTTAATTTTAATTTTAAATTGAATTTTTTTTTAAAAAAATTTTTTTTAAAAAGCAGAACGATAGCATTTGCCTGGCACGCGGCCGACCCGGGTTCGATTCCCGGCATCCCAGAGGGTCCCCCGAGGACCGCCAGGAGTCATTTCTGAGTGCAGAGCCAGGAGGGACCCCTGAGCATCGCCGGGTGGGACCCAAAACGCAATAAATAAATGAATGAATAAATAAATAACTGATAAAAATCAGCGGGGAGAAAGATGACAGAAGAAGACTTCGGAGCAAGGGGCAGAAAGAGACGGTCAGAGGGTCCCACAGATGCCAAGCCCAGTTCCACCCCCCGTCAAATACCCACTCCGGGATCTCAGACGGGAGGTCCCGCCTTCGAAGAATCCCATCTTGGGGACCCAAACTTGTTGCAGCTGTCGCCCAGGGGAGCAGGGATCGTGACACCTTGAGTCTAGCCTGGCACACCGACCTGGAATGGCCGAGACGGAGCGTTGCTTGGGTTCCAAAAGCAGTTGTTCAGGGGCGCTTCCTGGCGTGAAGGCGTCTGCCGGCCCAGAAAGGGAGGGTCTCTCTGCGTGCTGTGACTAACCGCCTGGCAGGATGGAATAATTCATGCCTCACTCTGTGTGTGTGCCTGCTTTCTCTCCTTGATTGGGGCCATAGCCCAGCGGGGAGGGCGCTGGCCTGGCACGCGGCCGACCGGGGTTCGAGTCCCAGCATCCCTTAGGGTCCCCCGAGCACCGCCAGGAGTCATTCCTGAGTGTATGAGCCAGGAGGAAGCCCTGTGCATCGCTGGTGTGATCCCCCAAAAGAAAAACAAACAAAAAAAAAAATGAAGGGATGCTTGGGGCTGGGTCTTCACACAGCCCCCAGGGACAGCTTGGCACTGACTGCAGGCTACCTTCGTGCGTGACCCTCTCGATCAAGATCAATCTGGTCACAGTGTCCCGGGTTCCAGGCGGGAGAAGGCGTCTCCAACCTCCTGGGCAATGAATAAAAAGGGAATCTCGTCCCTCCCTCCCTCCCTCCCCTGCCATAATCACAGGCCACCGATTGTCTGCAATTAACTAACGGCTCTTTCCCGACTTCCTCTTACAGGACATTCTTTTTTCCCAGTGGCCTCTAGCTCTGAACCCAATTAGGCCCAATTAAACGGCCTGCCCGGAAGCTTCCGGAGACCCTCTGCATCAGACCCACTGAAGCGTCCGTCGTTCCTGTGGGGGCAGGGGGAGGCCCCCAGCTGGGCCGGTCTTGAGTCAGGGACGCAAGAGATCTCTCACAGCGGGATGGGAAGGAGGGGAGGGTGGTCCCGCAGCCCAATTCCCACCGGTCAGGTCCGACAGGAGGGGGCATATCTCACAGTGGGGACAATAGCAATGGTGGGCTCCGTGCCATGGGTCACCTCCCCCCCCGGCCGTCCCCCGTGGGCAAAGACAGCGGGCGAGAAACAATTCCCCTCTATGCCGGGCACTCTTGGAATTAATGAGGTCATTAGGAGCGACCACCCAGACCCCCGGAACCCCACCCTGGGCTTTGGGGGAGGGGGGAGGGAGGGCTGGTTGCCTGCAGGTTTCTACAGTCTTGGGCTGCTCCTTCGAGTTGGAGAAGTTTCTTTCCCATTTCTGGAAGGAAGGGGCTTGTTTGCGGTGTTGTTCTTTGGGGGTTTTGTTTGCAAAGGTTTTGGGGTCCCACCCGGCGGTCCACAGGGGCTCCTCCTGGCTCATGCACTCAGGAATGACTCCTGGCGGTGCTCAATATGGGATGCTGGGAATCGAACCCGGGTCGCCTGCGTGCAAGGCCAACGCCCTCCCCGCCGTGCTATTATTGCTGGAGCGATAGGACAGCGGGTGGGACATTCGACTTGCATGCGGCCAGCCCGGCCGAGGTGGGTTCGATTCCTCCGCCCCTCTTGGGAGAGCCCGGCTAGCTCCCGAGAGTACCTCGCCCGCACGGAAAAGCCTGGCAAGCTACACCCTGGAGTGACGTCTTCGAGAAAGTCCAGATGCACCTTCCTGTTCTGGGAATCCCTGGTTCGAGGCAAACCAACCCGGACCGCCAAGAACGAGCGGGGGGTTCTGGGTGCCAAATGCTGCTGACGGCCATCCCGTCACCCCCCCACGATCGTCCACGCAAAACTTTTCTCTCATGTCCCGGATAGTTGGGCCCTTCTCTATCTGCCCATCCTGCCGCTCTCCGGATGCCGGAGCCGTGGGTCTTTTCAACCTCGTTCGTGGGCAGAGTGGGAAGCTCAGGGCGGAGGCCACACCGCGCCCACCCACAACAGGATTTGCCACGGATGCCGGCTCGCGTGTGAGAATCAGAGTCAAGGAGGAGTAGGGCTGCGGACTCTCAGGGCAGTGCCAGGGGCCGCCCGGCGGGGACCGGAGGTCCTGGCCTCTCCCAGGGCCAAGCCTGGCGCTCCAGAGACCCAACACGGGGATCCCGGGGGCCGGCCACTAAGGTGCCACTGGCCACGAAGTCCAATTAACTGCCTGGCAGCACACAGGGGATTGGATTCAGGAGCGAGAGGAAACCCTAAGCACTGTCCAATGTGAGCAAACACACACGCGCACGCGCGCACACACACGTGCACACGTGTGTGCGCATACGCATGCACACACAAACATACACACAGACATACTCACACGTAGACAAACATACGCGTACACACATGCACACACAAACACACACGTACACACAAACATACACACACGCACACGCGTGCATGCACACGCGTGCATGCACACACACGCACATGTACACACACACGCGCACACACATACACAAGCACCCACACGCACGCAGATATGCGTATACACATGCACATGCACACACATACACAAACACACACATACATATGCACATGCATACACATGCACACATAGACACATACACACGCACACACGTGCACACATACACATATGCACGCATGACGTCACAGGTGCACGCACACCATACACACGCACACACACATGCATACATACACAAACGTGAGCACATAGACACACATGCACACCCCCCACACACACGTACACACATACACATGCACACATACACATGCACACACACACGCAAACACACACACATGCACACACACGCACGCACATACGCACACACATGCACGCACACACATGTGCATATATGCACACATACACACATGCACAAACATATATGTACTAACACACATGCACGCAGACATACACACACATACACACGCACACACATATACACAGATACAACACATACACACATGCATGCACACACATACTCACCAACACGCGTGCACACACACACGAACACGCACACACAAACACACGTACACACATGCACACGCACACACACAAACACACGTACACACATGCACGCACACACACGCACACACATGCACGCACATGCATACACACACACACACACACAGGAAAACTAAACAGTCTGATCCCAGAGGAAAAAAAAAATAATTTCGATGTCAGAAATTCCCATGTCAGAAACCAGAGAAGCGCCTCCCCACACACACACACACACACAACGCAACGCAACGAGAAAGGAGGAAATGGACGGAGCAGTAGCGCAAGGAGGAGGGCGCCGGAGCAACAGCACAGCGGGGAGGGCGTTGGCCTGGCACACAGCCGAGCCGGGTTCGATCCCCAGCATCCCCTAGGAGTGATTCCTGAGTGCAGAGCCGGGAGTCCGCCCTGAGCACTGTCAGGAGTGATTTGTGAGCACAAAGCCGGGAGTCAGCCCAGAGCACCGCTGGGTATGGCTCCCAAACTAACGGGGGGAAAAAATATATAATTTGGGTGTATTCCCTGCACCCCAGCCCACCCCCGGCAGCCGCCCCAGGTGCCCCGAGGGAAGGAACGGACCCCCGAGGGGGTCTGTACGGAGGAACTAAACCAGGGCGAGATGCAGAACACGACAGGAAGAACAAGCAGGGGCCGCACCTTCCGGAAGCTTCACCGGCGGGACCCCTCGGCTCTGAGAGGCTAGGAAAGCCACCTCGTACCCGTGCCAGACGGGGGAACCTTGCCACGCGCCTTGGCCAGGGTAGCTGTGCCCAGCCAGGGACACGCTCTTCACCACGCACCTACCAGCACTCAGGAACTCACCGTACGCAGAAGGTCTCCTGTACACACACACACACACACACACACAGACACACACACACACACACACACAATCGTCATGACAACCTGAAATAGTCCTGGTCGAAACGGAACCGTGAACCCTTAGGACAGAAAGGAATAGACAATAGAAATGTCTATTCCTTTCTGTTTGTTTTTTTTTTTTGCTTTTGGGGTCACACCCGGTGATGCTCAGGGGTCCTGAGTGCATGAGCCCTCCTGGTGGTGCTCAGTGGACCCTAGGGGATACTGGGAATCGAACCCGGGTCAGCCACGTGCAAGGCAAACGCCTTACCCCCGCTGGGCTATCTCTGTTGTTTTTTTAAGTATTGAATGTTGGAAGCCAAGTCCAAGGAAACGGTACAAATAAGGCACTGGCTTGCCTTGCAGGGTATTGATCAACACCTGGGTATTGATCCGAGGCATCCTAGAGGGTCTCTCGGAGGACCGCCAGTTAGGAGATAAAGAAACCAAGGCAGCCCCGTGACAGGCTCATACCGAACCCAGAAGAAGGTCTTCCCACGGTTTCGGTTCCAGAGTTCCTAGAATTGAACACAGTTACCGGGAACTGAGTCATGATTTCCCCGAACTGAGTTAGCCATGGTGAGGTCAACGACGGGTTTACCAATCAGGTGCAGTGTAGAACCCTCACGTTAACTCCGACTCGGAACCACCCAGCTACGTCCAGCAGTAGAAAGACCCTCAGACTGCTGCCAAAAGGGTGGTCCGTGCAAAGGCCCGGTTACATAACGCTATGGTATAAAATCCCGTCAGTTTTGAGATGCCAGGCCGCTCGTTCCGAGAAGGCTGCACTGTGTCAGTGACCCGGAAGAGGGCCCTAGCTAGCTCGAGCTAGCCGATAAAGACCCTTCCAACACCTCCTGGACGCAGAAGTCGAGATTAATTTCAAGTCCACCAAAGCAAGAGAGATGTCTCCCCATCCAGCCCAACCCAACTTTCCTTTGTGGTCACTGTCACTAGCCTGCCGTTGTTCACTCATTTGCTCGAGCGGGCACCAGGAACGTCTCCATGGTGAGACTTGTTTTAACTGTGTTTGGCATCGCAAAGACGCCACGGGGAGCTTGCCAGGCTCTGCCGTGCGGGCAGGATCCTCTCGGGAGCTGGCCGGGCTCTCCGAGAGAGAGGGACGGACGAACTGAACCCCAGGCTGGCCGCGTGCAAGGCCAACGCCCTCCCCGCTGTGCCATCACTCCTTTGTGGTACCAACCAGATTTGAAAACGCCCGCCCATCATGTGGGCACCCTCGAGAAATAGGGCATCTCCCTCCTGAACACTCTTAAAAACTGACAGGAAAACGGCTAATGACACATCATCACGGGCGCCGAGAGTTATCGCACGCCAGGGTCACGGTTTTAAAACCCCTGCAAAAGTCAAGAGATCGTTAACGGAGATGGTCCAGGCGAAGGCATTTGGAACTTCAAGGCGTACATGATAAATCTGACATTTTCTACCCGGGCGCCTGTGAAAAGGCGAGAAAAAAAAATTAAAAGGACAACGACTCACTTTTAGCTGGGCTGCCCCCTCTCATCCACTGATCTTCAGGAAAACCTTCGGCTTAATGTTTTTTTCTTTTTCTTTTTTTTTTTTGCACCTCGGAAAGCCCGGCAAGCTCCTGAGAGTATCTCGCCCACACGGCAAAGCCTGGCCAACTTCCCGTGGCGTCTTCGAGATGCCAAACACAGTGACAACAAGTCTCACGATGGAGACGTTCGTGGTGCCCGCTCGAGCAAATCGATGAACAACGGGAGGACAGTGCTACAGTGCTTTTTTAAAAAAAGCAACTTAGTAGAGGGAGCAAATGGAGTCTGTTGACTTAAGTGCTTACAGCAACAGCAGGGCCTAGAAGCACCTGTCGGGAAACTGAAAACCGACAGCCGAAAGCATCGGTGGTCTACGAACAGAACCACCAGGAAGGAGAGTTTGGAACCATCCCATCCATCACCGCTCAAAGGTCAAAGGCGCAAGGCGGCGTTCCCCGAGGAAGACTTAAAATTTTCTAACGGATTGAGACAAAAATAGAGCAGCTACAATCGTCAGTCCGTTTATAAGAAGACTTCCTGACAGACAAGTCCATGCTAAATTGTTGATAATCTCCCAAGCACGGACGGACCCCCAACAAATACGACGGTAGGGGTGAAAGAGGGAGACAGGGACTCCCCAGAATTCAGAGGTCCGTGCCTGGCTTCCAAGATTCCCAGTAATCTCCAGGAAACAAACAGACAAACAAAAAGAAAAGGTTCTGCCGGCCAGATTCACAAAATTATAGGAAAAATAAATCAGAGCTCTCTCTCGCTCTCGGTTTCCAGGTGGCAGAGAGGCTGTTTCGGTTTTTTGGAGTGAAAACGGAGAGCAGAGTGACTTCCTTCTCCGCCCCGGAGGATGCTGCAAACCCAAAGGGTCAGTCCAAGGGAAAGAAAGGTTCTAAGGCACCCACCCACCCACCCACCCACCAGCAACCCGTCTGTTTTCATGGGGACCGTGTGACGTCCTGCATCCAGGAAGGCTCGAACACTGACCTTTCCCATCACCTCGCGTTGTTTGAACACTAATGAAATCTACCTTGAGGACGGGAATAGAAACAGTCGGAGCTGGAGCGATAGCTCAGTGGGGAGGGCGTTGGCCTTCCACGCCGCCGACCTGGGTTCGATCCCCGGCATCCCATATGGTCCCCCGAGCACCGCCAGGAGTCATTCCTGAGTGCAACCCCTGAGCATCGCAGGGTGTGACTCAAAAAACAAAGGCCAAAAGGGAAAAAAATCGTTGTTCAAGGCCAAGTGAGAGGACAGCAAGTAGACATTTGCCTGGCAAGCGGCCAACCCAGGTTCTGATGATAATGTTTTCCCACTCACCCGACCGCCACCTCCCCGGCTCCACCAGGAATAATTCCTGACCACGGAGCCAAGAGTAGAGCATCACCGGGGGGTGACCCCCCCAAAGAATAAACTATCCTTGACTAACACCCAAGAATAACCGAAATAAGTACCAGGAGGATTACTCCATGGCTTTGAGGACAGAACCAGCCACCACCCTGCTGAGACCACTCTCCCCACACATGAGGGTACCGGCAGAGGAACAAAGGCATGTGGGTCCCGGGGCTGAGAGCTCCAAGCCTGCACGGATCGGGGCTGAGCATCCTCCACCCAGATCCTCCATCTTCCAGTAGGCGGGGGTCACACCCACCAACTGACCCCGGCGATGTGTAATCCCATCAACGGCCAAGACTCAGAGAATATAAAACCCAGCTCCGGACATCTCATTCTTACTTTGGACAAACTGGCAGGCTACCGAGTGTAACCTGCCCACACGGCAGAGTCTGGCAAACTCCCTGTGGCGTAACCAATATGCCAAATACCAGTAACAATGAAGGGTCTCATTCTCCTAACCCGGAAAGAGCCTCGAATGTGGCGCTTTTTAGAATCTCAAGGCTAGGACGAAGGAGACGTTCCTGGGGCCTGCTCGAGGCAATCGACGAACAACAGGATGATCATGATCGTGACTGTAAAAAGGAGAAACCTGGAGTGATAGCACAGCGGGAAGGGCGTTTGCCAGACCTGGGTTCGATTCCTCCATTCTTCTCGGCAAGCTCCCGAGAGTATATACTGCCCGCACGGCAGAGCCTGTCAAGCTCCCCGTGGCGTCTTCGAGATGCCAAACACAGGCACAACTAGTCTCCCAGTGGAGACGGGACTGGTGCCCGCTCAAGCAAATGGATGAACAATGGGAGGACAGTGCTACCTATGTGGACCCATTCCTTCATGATTTCTAGGTAACTAGACTGTAAGAATGAGGGGACTGGAAGAGAATTAAGGGACTCGAAGGAGGACTAGATGACAATGATGACTGGAAGAAGAGGACTAGGAGACTATGACGAAGATAAGGACTAGACGGGGATTAGATGGTAGAGGACTTGGAGGTCTACCAGGTGACTAGGATGGTGGAACTATGATGACTGGGACTCCGACCAAAACTACGACTACCACTGCACCAAAAGGAGAGAGATTGGATTATGCTGGGAAGGAGAGAGAGAGAAACTGTCAACCGACCATCCTGGGGCCCTGGGCCCAGTTACTCCGTTTCCCTGTCCTTCGTCCATCCATAGCTGTGGGCCGGCCGGCCACCAACTGCTCGGTCACCAGCTTGTTCACTCGTGGAAACTTACACTGGTGCTTTGAGAGGAAAGTTGAACCCACGCACCCAAGGCGATCCCTAACATATGACATGGTTTGCGGTGATCTGCTCAACTTTATTTAATTTTTTCATGCCCTCCAGAAATCAAAGAAGGGGCTAGAGCGATATCACAGCGGGTAGGGCGTTGGCCTTGCACGCGGGCCCCACAGCCAACCGGATTTTGATTCCTCCTCCTCTCTCGGAGAGCCCGGCAAGCTACTGAGAGTATCTCGCCCGCACGGCAGAGCCTGGCAAGCCACCCGTGGGGTATTCGAGATGCCAAACACGGTAACAACAAATCTCACGATGGAGACGTTACTGGGCCCCCTCGAGCAAATCGATGAACAATGGGAGGACAGTGCAGACCTACAGTGCCCTCCAGAAATCAAAAAAGGAGCTGGAGCGATAACACGGTGGGAAGGGCGTTTGCCTTGCACACGACTGACCTGGGTTCAATCCACAGCATTCCATATTGTCCCCGAGCACTGCCAGGAGTGATTCCTGAGTGCAGAGCCAGGAGTAAGCCCTGAGCATTGCCCGGTGTGACCCAAAATGCAATATATATACATATATATATATATATGTCATTGCATTGTAGCACTGTCCTCCCGTTGTTCATCGATTTGCTCAAGTGGGCACCAGGAACGTCTCCGTTGGGAGACTTGTTGGGCCTGTGTTTGGCATATCGAATATGTCACTGGGAGCTTGCCCGGCTCTGCCGTGCAGGTGACATCCTCTTGGGAGCTTGCCAGGCTCTCTGAGAGGGACAGAGGACTCGAATCGGGGTTGGCCGCATGCAAGGCAAACGCTCTCCCCACTGTACTATATCTCCAGCTCACAGCTGGACACACACACACACACACACACACACACAACACAGATACATGTATATATATATATATATATATATATGTATATTAATATATATATAAGAAAGATCACTCCATGTAGGACTCAGGGGACCATGCAGTGTCAGGAACCGTACCAGGGATTTCATGCTCTAACCCTTTGCAATATCTCCCTGGCCCAGAACTCATTTTAGTTATTTAATTTCATTTATTTACTTTTGCTTTTTTGGGCCCTATCTGGTGACTATAAAAAATGGGACATCTTTTCGGCCACGCAACATCTTATTATCTCATCCTTACTTTGGACAAACTGGCAGGCTACCGAGTGTAACCTGCCCACACAGCAGCGTCTGGCAAACTCCCTGTGGCGTACCCAATATGCCAAATATCAGTAACAAGGATGGGTCTCATTCTCCTAACCCTGGAAGAGCCTTGAATATGGCACTTTTTTAAAAATTCTCAGGGCTAGGACGAAGGAGACATTACTGGGTCCTGCTCGAGGCAATCGACGAACAACAGGATGACCGTGATTGTGATCGTATAGTCAAGTAGCTGAGAAATAGCTCAGTTCGACTTAACTTAATATGCCCTTGCCTCTTTCCTGTTCTGAAAGCCACACCACGCTTAGGTACAAAATAAGCAAGATCCTGCAGATACAACGGACAGAACGATGGGAAAATGGATAAAAGGGCACGAACCAAGGGTGTCCAAGAAAAGAAAAAAAACACAAATGTGCGTGTTTGTGCTGTTTTATCCTTGAACGGAGCTGAGTTCATTATTTTTGTGTAAGTCTATCTCTCGATGAGGCAGCAGCATATCAAATGGATTTCTAGAACGATGGTGTGTCCTGGAAATCACGGAGGATCGACGCCCAGACTCCGGGACGGAAAGACTGGCCAAGTTGGAATAAAGGAGTTGTCTCAAAGGTCAAATCCCAAAGCCCTCCTGATGAGAACCCGCCACCTTCCACCCAGGTCTGCACCTCTCCATCCGGGGTGAATGCCACCCTTCAAATCTTCTGAGACGAGCTGGAGCGATAGCACAACAGGGAGGGCGTTTGCCTTGCACGCGGCCGACGCAGGTTCGATTCCCAGCATCCCATAGGGTCCCCCGAGCACCGCCAGGAGTGATTCCTGAGTGCATGAACCAGGAATTAGCTCCTGTGCATTGCTGGGTGTGACCCAAATAAAACAAAAACCAGGAGTCAGTCGTAAGCAACGCCACCTGTGGCCCCCACACCAAATCCAAGAAGTGAATTCTTTTGAGGAATTACGAAAAGAGCTCTGCTCCCTGACGCCTGGTTCTGGAAACGGGTTCCCGAGCTTAGCTCAGGGAAAGAATTATGATTTTTTTTTCATTCTGCCCCGGGGTTGGTTCTCTGTCCCTGATCCGTGCCACCGCAGAGATCTCTCGGGAAACGAAGTCAGCCAAGGAGGATAGGACTCGCAAAAGAATCTCGGACACAGAGAAGATGACTCCCCGCCCCGCGCCAGGCTGATTTCACTGGGGCACCTAGGAGGGGGCAGGTGTGTCCCTCTGCTTCCACCAAATGAACTCCAGCAGCTGAAAAAAATTCCAGAACCCAAGTGCCACACTCACAGCCGACCTTCACAGGCAATGCACAGGGATTACTCCTGGCTCTGCACTCAGGAGTAACTCCTGGTGGTGCTCAGGGGACCCAATGGGATGCTGGGAATCGAACCCGGGTCGGCTGCGTGCAAGGCAAACGCCCTCCCCGCTGTGCTATCGCTCCAGACCCACCCCAGGTATGTTGGGACCAGTGACTGAAACCTCCAGGCTTCATGGAGTCAGGAATGGGCGACCTCCGCCCCCCACTCCATCTCCCCTGGTGACCGTGTTTTCTAGGGAAAGAAAGAGCTCGATTATGTGGATAACTGTTCCCCACAAGGTGTTTTGGGACTCGGCACGAATGCCACGAAAGCTAGGCAGAGTCCAGACAGCAAAGAAGGCTCTGCAAAGGACAGGAAGGAAGCCCAAGAAAGCTTGCTCGTCCACCACCCCCAACAAAAGGAAGAAGGACAAAGGAAGCCATGAAGTCATCGCAAACACCACAGCAAGGACCAGGGCGTCTTATTATCACTTCTATTTCCACCTTGGACTTGGCTCGCAGGGAGTCATCAAGCCCCGAGGAGGTGAGATCACTTTCTCACCTGGGATCATCTTCCTCACATGCGTGCTCCTGACAGAAGGGGCCGGGCTTTGCCCCGAGGCCTCCCGAGTTACTGAGGGTGAGAGGGGAAACCGAGGCCTCTCTTTGGGGGAAGGAATCCACGGCGGAGCTTGGAAATCAACTCGGCGGCAAGCAAGGATTCAAAGCACCAACCCCTCTCTCTCTGCTGTGCGCCCAACGTTTACACAGAGAAGACAGTACGCATGGGATATGCTTGGTCAAGAATAAACAGATGCCCAAGAATTATCTGTGGCCCTAACGGTGAGAACTCAATCTGATTGGTCAACAGAGAAATGACGTTTCAGAACAGGACGTGGGACGTCTGCGGGCCTTGAACTGATGGATGTTCGAACCAGAGACAGGTCTAAATGGTTGTACGTTTTTGTTCAATGTTTGGGTATCAGAGTTGTTGTTTTTTGTTTGCTTGTTTGTTTTATCCCTGCAAGATAATAAAGCACCTGCTTTCTTGAATTTAGCGGAAGGGCAACTTAGGGTCAGGGCTAAGACTCTTAGTCATGAAGTAACCCCATCAAATGTACTCACAACCACAGATCACGAGGAGTACATTGGACTTTGAGTCTGGAGCAATAGAACAGAAGGAAGGGCATGTTTGCCTTGCATGCGGCGGGCCCGGTTCGATCTCCGGCATCCCGTAGGGTCCCCGGAGCACCGGCAGGAGTGATTCCTGAGTGCAGAGGCAGGAGGAACCTCTGAGCATAGTCAGAAGTTACTCAAAAAACAAAAAAAGGATAAGGAAGAAAAGGGGAGGGGAGGGAGGAGGGAGGGAGGGAGGGAGGG
>JAOXYA010486603.1:0-15760 GCA_028565675.1 Sorex palustris | reverse complement strand
TTTGGGTCACACCCAGCGATGCTCAGGGGTTACTCCTGGCTCTGCACTCAGGAATTACTCCTGGCAGTGCTCGGGGGCCCATATGGCATGCCGGGGATTGAACTAGGGTCGGCCACATGCAAGGCAAAGGCAAATGCCATCCCTGCTAGACTATCACTCAGGCCCGAGTCCAGGAGACTCTTGCCTTACGTGCAGCCGACTCAGCTTCCATCCCTGGCACAGTCTCCCCTAAGGGTCACCTCTGAGCACTGGACCAGAAACAGCCCCCAGCATGTCTGGGTGTGCCCTCCCCCGAAAGTCACACTGTCTATGAGCCAAGTCGTCAAGCTTTCTAAAGTTGTCCACGTCAGTGGCTGGAGCACTGGTGCTGTGGGGAAGGTTTGCGCTGCATGAGGTTGACCCAGGGTCCATCCCCAGTACCTGGTATTGTCACCTGCACCCTGCCAGGAGGGATCCCTGAGCACAGAGCCAGGAGCCGGCCCTGTGCACTGCCAGGTGTGGCCAAACACCAAACCAAAACAAAGAAAGATATAAATAAGGATATTGAAGTAACTCTAGTGATTCAGCTAAGCCCAGGTGAGGGTGGGTAGCCCAGGCAGCAGGGGCGGAGATGGACAGGCCAGGGTTCGAATCCCAGCTCTGCCTCTTCATGGCCCGACCTCAAGTTTCCCCTTTGGACTAAGCGTGCTGGCTCTTATTTGCAAAAGACAGACTCAGGGTCTCTGAGACAAGGACATCTGGGAGAAATTTCCTGAGATGGGAAAGTCAGAGATGTGGAAGCCAGGAATGAGTTATAGGCCCCAAACAAAAAGAAAAAAAAAAAAGGTAAAACGTCCCATTTCCTCATTCCTCTGCTTTACCATTTGAGACACTAATCCCACTGCCTTCTAGAACTGGTCTGGCCTATGAACTTCCCCAGCCAAGAGAAAGCCGCAAAGGTGCTGCCTCAGTTCCCAACCCTCAAGAACACACAACCCGCTGGGAGCTGGAACGACAGTCCAGCGGGTAGGGCGTTTGCCTTGCACGCGGCCGACCCGGGTTCGATTCCCAGCATCCCATATGGTCCCTTGAGCACCGCCAGGCGTAATTTCTGAGAGCAGAGCCAGGAGTAACCCCTGAGCATCACTGGGTGTGACCCAGGAAAAAGAAGAAGAAAAAAAAAGAACATTGGGGGTTGGAGCAATAGCACAGCGGGTAGGGTGTTTGCCTTGCATGCGGCCAACCCGGGTTCTATTCCCAGCATCCCATATGATCCTTCGAGCACTGCCAAGAGTAATTCCTGAGTGCAGAGCCAGAAGTAACCCCTGAGCATCGCCGGGTGTGACCCAGGAAAAAGAACATTCAACATGCATGCATTTTTGCATTCTCTCTCAGGGGACACGAAAAGTTAAAGGACTAGAGGCTAAGACTGTCCTGACACCCAGAGATCCCAGTCAGCCCAAGGGATCCCCAGACACACCCCCCGTGAGCAAGGCCAACTGGGAGAGCCGGCCCCCTGCCAGCCCACTTGAGGCTCATGGACCACCTCTGCCCCTCCACTGTGCCAAGTGTCCTCTCTCCTCCAGCAACCACATCCGTCTTGCCCCCACCCCAAGTCTTCAGAGGGGCACTGGCCCCCAATCAGCGGTCACAGCCCTTACCCATAGCGGTAGTCGGGGGGCAGCGGGTAGGGAATGTGCCCCCGCGGCATCAGGAGGAACGTTCGCACCACATGCCAGGTACTGCAGATGGAGAGGAAGATGAAGGAGGCCCGAAGGCTGATGCCCCGTTCATACAGGAGCTGCAGAGAAAGGCAGGGGAAAGGTCACTGGGACGCCCTCCTCATAATAACTTTGCTTCCAACATGAAGCAGGGGACCAAGAGCCCCCACCACCACCACCACCATTCACCACCATGGGTGAATGGGGAAGTACACTGGGGTCTCTGCCCGCAGAGGAGAAAGAATCGGCCTCTTGGAAAGGAAGTGTACGAGCTGGCGTGAGCGTGGCTGAACCCTGCCAACCTTATGTCCAGGGAAACAAAATAACATCCAGGGAAGCGAAGCCATTTTGCCAAGGCCAACACTCTTTTTTATTCTCTCTTTTTCAGTCACACACTGCAATGCACAGGGGTCACTTCTGGCTCTGCACTCAGGAATTACTTCTGGCTGTGCTTGGGGGACCATGTAGGATGCTGGGAATTGAACCTGGGTTGACTGCATGCAAGGCAGACACCCTATCCGCTGTGCTATCGCTCCAGCCCAGGGCCGGCACTCTGAAGTATTCTTGGGAGTTTACAGCAGTGAGACTCCAGCATGCCCAGATCCACAGAGACGGGGGCAGTAGGGTGATTGCCAAGGGCTGTGTGCTGGGGAGACCGGGGAGCTCAGAGGGTTGGGGGGAGGGTTTGGAGGGTGAGTTGGAGGTCACCTGGCAGTGTTCAGGGGACCATATGTGGTGCTGGGGATTGAACCAGAGTCAGCCCTCCACCGAACCAGAGTCCACCCCTGACCTATCTCTCCAGACCACAATGGGGTTTGTTTGAGGTTCTTTTTATTTATTTATTTATTTATTTAGGGCTTTTTTTGGGTGACACTCGGTGATGCTCAAGGGTGATTCCTGGCTCTCCACTCAGGAAGTGCTCAGGGGTGGTGCTCAGAGAACCATATGGGATGAGAAGGATCAAACCCATGCTGGCACATGCAAGGCCCTACCCACTGTACTATCACTCCAGCCCTTGAGGTTTGTTCATTTTTATATTTTTTCCCCAGGAAAATAAAAAACCAAGTCCCCTTTCTCGTACCCTCTCCACTATCTCCACAAAGTCCCTCTCTCTCACCCTGCAGCCTTAGTTCAAGGGTCAATGTCAGGTTTATTTTGCTTTTTATACTCATGGGGTTTTGGGTTTTGGGGGGTTTTTTGTTTGTTTTGGGTTTTGTTTTGTTTTGTTGCTTTTTTGGGGTCATGGCCAGTGATGCTCAGGGATTGCTCCTGGCTCTGCACTCAGGAATTAATCCTAGCAGTGCTTGGGGGACCATATGGGATGCCAGGAATTGAACCCAGGTCATCCGCGTGCAAGGCAAATGCCCTACCCACTGTACTAGCACTCCAGCCCCTACTCATCGGTTTAGATCCTTATACTAGTACACCTGGGTGAAACCATCCAATACTTGTTTTTTTCCTTTCTGACTTACTTTGCCACACAAAATCCCCTCAACTTTCTTCCTTTTCAACTATACAAGGGCAAAGTTCCACCTTTCTTTTTATTAGTCTTTTGTTTGGGGGAGATGCACCAGCTATACTCAGGACTTAACTCCTGTGCTCAGTGATCACTCTTGGAGAGCCTCAGGAGACTGTTCAGGGTGCAAGAGATTGAACCCTGGTTAGTCACAAGCAAGGCAAGTGCCCAACCCACTGTGCTCTCTTTCCTGCCCCCACACCTGGGCAGCTCCCTCTTCAAGACCATCTTCTCCCTCGAACACGGGGCTTGCTTGCCTCTGTGACTCTTTACTTGATTATTTCTACTCTGGAGACGCCTGTTTTCTCTCTCGAACACATACTTCCCTCTTTCTCTCCCCTCACATCTATCAAGATAATTTACATTCTAGACTATCTTGCTTCACAAAATAAATACATAAAATACAAATAGCTGGCCAGTGTTTCTATGGGAACATAAGCCACAGCCTCTTCCATGGGGACTTGCTGATTCTTTTGGGGATAGAGTTTCACTTTCACCAGAAGGGGAGAATCATGGTGACAGAGAATGGGGAGGCTTACAGGACACTGTAAATAAACTTTATGCCAGGGGGCTGCTCCCTGCAGTTAAGGGATTATAATGCCTCTGAGTTAGGTGGTTGGAGGGAAACTGGAGACATTGGTGGTAGGGAACGTAACCAGTGAACCCATGGGTGCTGGAACATTGACTGAAACCCAATCATGAACAACTTTGTAACTGTGCATCTTACAGTGATTCAATAAAAAAATAATTTTAAAAAAAGAGTTAGATTGAGGGCTGAAGCAATAGCACAGTGGGTAGGGCATTTGCCTTGCATGTGGCCGACCCGAGTTCAATTGCCAGTCTCCCATATGGTCCCCTGAGCACTGCCAAGAGTGATTCCTGAGTGCAAAGCCAGGAGTAACCCCTGAGCATCGCTGGGTGTGATCAATAAAACAAAATTAATTAATTAAGAGTTAGGCATCTCTAAGGGCACGAATACAGTCGCACAGAGCAGGGGTGGGAATTTCCCATGATGCATATCTCAGCATGGCCTCCTGCCCTGCATCCTAGAGGCAGATGAAAGACATTTGCTACACCCAGAGCCTCACGCCAAGGCCCAGCCAGCAATGGGGGTTGGGGGCACCCCTCACTCCATAACCTGCAGAGCTTCCCAGGAGTGGGGGGGGGTTCTCTGACATCTTCTAGCCCAGCAGTTTTCTCTTTTCAACAGCAGCCAAGTTCTCTGAGTCAAACAAAACTTCAACCGAGGAGACGCCTCAGTGGGCAGCCGACCAGTCACCCACCCTTTCATTCTCCTTGGCAACCATGCAGGTAACATCAAAGGGACCCCCCATACACACTTCAGGGATTCTCAACACCCAGTTTAAAAAACATTCATCTAGCCTAATCTCATCATTCTACGGAGGGTGGAAGAGAAGTCCAGAGAGGTGCACTCAAGTGCTCAAAGACAGAGAAAGTACCTGCAAGGTCAAGTTCAAAAAGAAGCCAGCCCCTACCTGAGCCCTCTCTTGCATCTGAGCCTAAGTCCCTGAGTTATTTCCCTGGGCTCTTCTGCATCTGGGTCTAAGGTGGCAGGAGAGACAGGGAAGCATGTCCAGGGAAAGGAAAGAGACTCTACAGAGTGATTCTGTAGTTTCTGTAGTTGTGCCCCTAGGAGAAAGGCTTGAAGGAGCAGAGGCCTTGGGTGACTTTCAGAGGAAAGACCCAAACGAGGCGGTTGGGGGTACCATGAACTCCCCTCATTCCTTTAACTGAGTCATCCTTGGCGTGAGAGGTTTTATCCTCCAGCTTATTGCCTCAATATCACAAAAGGGCTGCTGTAACTCCAGCCATCATATGCCCCCACCACATCAAAGAGGAAGGGTGGGAGGGGAGAAAGTTTCTTTCTTCTTTCCTTCCTTCCTTTCTTTCCTTTTTTGCACCATACTCAGCAGTGCTGAGGGACATCTCCTGGCTCAGTGCTTGGGGGGGTCACTCTTGGCAGTGCTCAGGAACAATGACAGGGATCAAACCCAGGCTTCCTGCATGCACAGCGTGTGCTCAGTCCATCTTCCCAACACTTTCTCTCAGAAGGAGAAAGATTTTTATGCTCTGCTCTCACCTTCCCTGGAGAAGGAAAACGTCCCCTCAGCTCCCCTAGTTTTCATCTTATTTACAAGTGCTGGAGAAGGTGCCCACCTGCCCCTTACTGGGGAAAGAGATGGGCACAGTTGGCTCATATGAATAGGCTCATCACAGCCTGGATGATACTGTTTGCATTAAGAAGGTGCAGTCAAGGGCCAGAGCGGTAGTACAGCGGGTAGGGCGTTTGCCTTGCACATGGCCGACCCAGGTTCTATCCCTGGCATCCAATATGGTCCCCCGAGCACTGCCAGGAGTAATTCCTGAGTGCAGTGCTAGGAGTAACTCCTGAGCATCGCTGGGTGTGACCCAAAAAGCAAAGAGCAAAAAATAATAATAATAATAATAAAAAGGTGCAGTCCTGGGACTAGAGCCATAGCACAGCAGGTAAGGTTTCTGCCTTGCACATAGCCAACTCAGGTTCATTTCCCAGCATCCCTTATGGTCCCCCGAGAACCACCAGGAGTAGTTCCTGAGTGCATGAGCCAGGAGTAACCCCTGTGCATTGTCGAGTGTGACCCAAAAGAAAAAATACAAAAAGAATATGCAGTCCCCAGAGTGCTGGTTCTGTGGGTTGGGCACATGCTTTGCATATGAAAGGTCCAGTTTCCATCCTTGGCACAGATCCAGGTGTAGCCCCAAAACAAAATACCCAAGAAGATGAAAGGGCTGTTGCATGGATCCAATAGCCAGGTCAGCTTCAACAAAGCAACTTCCCACCCCTCTGCTCCCCAACATCAGCCTCCAGGAGAGATGCAGCAGCATCTGTCTGGTCCTACTGTCCGTCAGCTACCTCCCACCTTGATGTCCATGCCAGAAGCTCAGTCACAAACACCCCTTCCCGAACACCCAGGCACATGAAAGCCAGCCTTCTGTTAGCCTCAGACCCAAACCCTACACTCAAACCCTACACTCAACAAAGGAGTTAATTATTACAAGTTCAGGTTTCAGAAGCAAGCTGACCTGGGTTCAAGTTCAAAAAGCTCATTCACTCCGGGGGCCAGAAAGATAGTACAATGGTTAAGACATTTGCCTTACATAAAGCTTGATCCCAGGCAACGTATATGATCCCCTAAGCATTGTCCAGAATAATCTCTGTGCACAGAGCCAGGAGTAAGTCCTGAGCACTGGCAGCTATAATTCCTAAACAACAACAAAAATCTTATTCGCTCATAATCAACCCTCCCCAGTCCCCTTGATTTCCCTAAGTCACGGATGCTTCGTGTAAAATAAGGATAAAATAGTAACTGGTTCAGTGGGTTGGTGGAGAGAAATCATGCAACAAAACGTCAGTGCCCAACAAACATCAGCCGTTGCTATTTTTTACCTTGATGATAAGGAAGACGGCAGAGGAGGAGTCAAACGCTCCATTGTAGAGGGTGATGATGGTCGAGCGGTGTTTGCCAAAGAGGTTTCCGATCTGCAAAACACATGACGGGCCTGAGTCACTTGTTTACTCCCGAAGGAAATATCCTGAGCCTCGCACGCAGGCCATGTCCTCATGACTCCCAAATCCACCTGGAACCCGGGAACACCCACCCTGGCTCAGGCCCTGCTCATGTGAGGCCAGTTAAAGGAGACCGCTTCTCCCTCCTTCATTGCCCCCCTCCCCGCTCCTTCCCTCCCCCCTCTCTCCCTGCCTCCATTTACCAGGCCTCCCTCCACCCTCCTCCTCTCCACCCTCCCCCTTGTCATCCCAGTTTCCTGTTGGGAGTGAGGATTTGGATTGGGGTGAGCTGCACCTGCAGGTTGGTGAGCAGAAACAGGATTCCCCCAACGGTCAACATGGGCATGGCCAGGAAGAGCAGCACCGCCGATTCTGGAAACAGAGGCAGAGGTTGGGGACGGGAGGGGGGGGCGGGGAAGCATCCCAGGGTGGCCGGCACACAGTGTCCACGTGCTTCAACCCCCTACAGTCCTAAGCAGAGGGCTCCAACTCTGCCCAGCCTTAAGCTTCCTGTGCAGGCTGTCCCCACCCCACCCCACCCCCACCCCAAGCTCCTACAGAGATCTGGGCCAGTGACACAAGACACAACCGCTCCCTCTCTCTGTGTGGCAGGCTGGGGCAGCCAGAGATGGAAGACAGACTGAAGGTGCAAAGCCGTGGTTCAATTGCCTTCACTCAACCACATGCAGCACACACACACATAAACACACACACACAAGCACGCACACGCACACGCACACGCACACACGCCCCTTCCCAGCTCACCATTGCCCCTGCAAGGAGAGCAGCCTGGATGCAGCCCCCAGCTCAGCCCCCACCCCCAGGCTCTGATCACTCCACAGCTCTGAAAGGTGATTCACTACCCCCCCCCCCCCAGCATCCGTGCAAGGGGCCTAGTGGTTCCTGTTCTCCTGCCTCGCTGGCCACATGGAGTGAAGTGGAGGGAGAAGATGGCCAGGCATTTTGTAAGGGTGACACAGACGCCATGACAGGCGGCAGAAATGAGGAAAATCAAGTAGGCCTCG
Organism: Sorex palustris; assembly: GCA_028565675.1. Classification (NCBI taxonomy): domain Eukaryota; kingdom Metazoa; phylum Chordata; class Mammalia; order Eulipotyphla; family Soricidae; genus Sorex; species Sorex palustris. Next base: position 7,951 of record JAOXYA010486603.1, on the reverse strand, counting down.
GGTTCAGTTCCTGGAACTGCAACAGATTCGGTTTCCTAGCAATAAAACAACGTGTAACTAGCCAACCTGAACCCACCTGGGAAAGTTCCTGGGCTCAGCAAGTGGGCTCAATTAATCAATTCTCACAATGCCCCAGAAATTGCCTTTTGTTAACCCTAAAAAGAATGAGTAGCATATGTAACCACAAACTGCTAGTGGAAACTATTGTTTAACAATTGCCTGACCACTGTTACTGTAGACACTTGCCAAAACACCTTTGTTTGGTAGTTAAATAAGATTTCTTTCTGAAACAATAAGGCGTGTACTGCTTATGTAATCAAACTATATAAACTGCTTGCTGCCTGAAGTCGGGGTTGCTATCAAGAGACCACTCTGTGGGTGAGATAGTTGACCCCAGTATACTGGAATAAAACTCCTACCGTTTTTGCAATATTGAGTATGTGTTTCTGTTCGTCTCACCACTTGGGAACCCAGAATTCCGGCTTAACAATGTGTAAGGAAGGAAGGCAACTGTGCCTTTCTGTCTTCTCAGAGAGCAATAACCGAAGAATCTGCTGAACTTGGAGAGAACATTCCGCAAGGTCAAATTGTTCAAGGAGGAAGGGAGTTTAAGCAAGTCTGAGGAACATTTAGAAAGAGGAAACAGTCAGGGCTTGTAGCTCTTGATTCCACAGTAGTTGCAAAAGAACAAGTCTCTGGGTATTGTAGGAGTTGCAAAAAGTTCCTTTCTAAATGTGCAAAGTGTGGATATTCTTTTAGTCCCCAAGTGAAATACACTTTCTAACCTTCTGTTCCTGTCCCCTAACCAGCCACTCTATACTATTCCACCCAACCCCGCCACTTCTGGCAAATGTTCTCTCTAAACCTTCATTGTCCATATGTGAAAATTCCCAGAGATTTTTGTCTAGAAATTCTAAGCACTTTATAATCTATATATCATATTTTTCTGTTGGGAGTGAGGGGTGCATCCAATGATGCTCAGGGCTTAGAACTGGCTCTGCATTTCGGAATCACTCCTGGTAGGTTTGGGGGACTGGGTGGAGTGCTGAGGACTGAACCTGGATTGACCATCTATAAGACAAGCATCCTGGTCCACTGCACTTTCTCTTCAGCCCCTATCATATCTCTTTATCATAGTGTGTGTGTGTGTGTGTGTGTGTGTGTGTGCGCGCGCACACACACACAACATGGAAAAATGTATTTGGGGATTAAAGAGATAAATATAGTGGGTAGGATGCTTGCCTTGCACAGATCCAATCTGGGCTCAATCCTCAGGATCTCATATGATCCCCATACTTCATATGAATGACCTCTGAGTACAAACCCAGGAGCAAACCCTGAGCACCGCCAGCTGTAGCTCCAAAACAAACCAAAAGAAAACATCTAAGGTTCTTGGGGCACCTAGAAACTTAGGTGCAAAAGGAAAACTATGAATAGGGTTTATCATCCATCTTTCAAATATCGACAGCAATATGATAGAAGTTCTTTCCACTACTTACAATGTACTCAAGTTCCAGATCATAACCTGGTGCTTGACCCTCTTGGAGCCCAGCTCAGATTGCCTTAAACAAAACAGCAGTCTCCCAAAAAGCTATTGTCAGTCTTCTCATTGAACAGAATACCTTCATCCTGCTAGAGTAGAAAATGCTAGAATGTCTGGAAACCTAGGCAACCTTTGGATGAACAAAACATCTGTTTATCCCTCTCCTGTACAAGAACCTGTCTCATCCATCATGACAGTGGGGGCTCTGGAGCAGGTTGATGGGGCCAGGCATATACATCTGTGTGGGATGCAGTATGGCAGAGAACGTGGAAAGACCAGGGGGAAAGCCCACCTGGAAATGACATTTACATTTTGTGTGAATACAAAGTTACACAAAATAGCCTGAAATGCATTCCCTCTGAAATGAAGCCCCATCTGTCCCTCACCATCATTTCTCCCTTATTAAAAAGGATGCCAAGTTATTTTGACCAGATTGGCATGTGGTCTATCCAATACCAAGCACAAGAGTGCCCCGGTTTGTGCCTGGAACTGAACAGTGGTGATTCATTGTTGTCTGTAAGACCTTCCCTCAGCAACTCAGAGTTGCTGAGGGAAGGTAGGTGATCAGCAGGCCCAAGAGTGCAGCTGTGCAGGGATGTACTGCGCCGTTTGCCAGCATAAGGTAGGCTTGTCAATTATGTTGTCACACAGCATCTTACACTGAAGTTGGAAACAGTGAATGTCATACAAAAGCATAAGTGATTTACAGATAAGACTACAGGAGCACTTAAAATCTGCAATGTAATGAAACAAGATACCAATAGATTGCATGTTTTGTGGTTATTACCACAAAGAAAGGGGTGGAGGTGGAGACAAAAAAATGCACACAAACGTTGAGAGAGAAAAATAACTGTTAGAAACCAATCAGCTCCAAACACAAACCACTTTCCATCTCACTCCACCTCCCAACTCTGAGAGCATCAAGTCAATCTATCAATCTAACTAACTAATAATGCATGGTACTTTGCTTTAAGTAACAAAAGCTCTCACACTCAAATCAAAAGTCAGTCTGTTCTCCCCTGCCAATATACCATCTGACAAAAACACAAACAGCTTTGCTATAAAGGCCAAGGAGGAAACAAAGGCAGAAAATTCAGGGTAGCTTTTAAGCTACAGCCAAATTGTCTATACTTGGACAACTTATTGAACCAGCCCATCTTGTGTTTGCTTACCATGGCTTGCCCTTGAAATCAAGTCTTAAAATAGGAGCATGGACAGTTTCGCTTGTGATGCTGGTGCTATTATCAAGAACAAGTAAGACAAGAGCTGAGATGTCTGTGACACGTTGAGTTTCTCTTTGATTCTAGCATCTTTGATCTGTTCTTACATCCTGGAGATGGTCCTTTCTCAGTGATTCCCAGACTCCCGATTGGTGGACGGAACTCCAGTCTTCCTCTCTGCATCCTGCTCCATCACTCTCAGCACCATCCTCTTTCTTCTCCGGTTAATTCTAGCCCATTTCCATCCCTATCTGATGCTCTGGATTGACTTTCTCACCAGACCTAAGGATTCTTCCTCCCATCCTGCACCTGCTTCTACGCTGCTGGGGATAGGGGAGAGGAAATGGGGCACAAGGCTTTCATATTCTCTCTTTTCATCTTTTTCAGCTGGACCCCTAGGTTCCTTTCATTCTCTAACACAACTTTCAATGCCGAACACTGAAGTTTCGATGCAAGAAGTTCACTTCATCTTTCACAGCGCATTTCCCAGTGAAAGTTTCTGCCCTCTCGTCCCCACATCCACCTTGTTCTTCCTGCACAAAGCCAGGCTTCCTCAGCTCAAGCAGCAACTGATCATACTTAATTAAAGGTAATACAGAAACATTCTACATTATTCCTGCTCATCAGAAAGAGACATTGTCTTCTTTAACAAAATGGAAACCTGGGCTTGTCTGAGGCTCAAGCAAAGTGCTCAATCCAGCTGCCAAATCTGAAATGAGATGTTAATTGGAAGATAAGAGGTAAAAATCTCTACAAAGGATTTTCTTTGTAAAAAGGAATTTGGGGAGACTCCCGACTAAAGGTTCAAACTTGCTTTCTAATTCTCCCCTCCCAAGATGCAATTGTAATCTCAGAACTTTATGAGGTGGGGATGAATCTGCAGCACGCCTGGCTGTTTTGAAGTTTTATGTTGGGGTAACTAACAGACAACTACCTTATTTATCTTACAGTCAAACTACCGTATCTCAGAATATCTCAGGCATTTGGTGGAATTTTTATTAAGTATGTAAATGAGGCCATTTTACCTGAGGAGTCTGGAAATCTCTTTAAATTGTTTCTGCTCTAGTTGACATATACAGCTAAACTTTTGGGCATCATCAAAAAGGAAAACCAGAATATAAACTCCATGATTACCTATAATGAGCCATTATCTCACAAGTCCAAAATTGTTCCCTTATCATGAGGGATGCTCTGCTGAGAGGTACATTAGCTCCTTTATTTATCACCGAAGCTCAGGCCTGATGGATGGGTTTATATTTAAACATGGCTAAGTACAGTACAGAATGTGCCACTGAAATGGCTCATGACTGCAGGTAGTTTAGTTTCTAAAGCAGAATGACATCACACATACATAAAAAAAGAGATAAATACCATGCAAATAGAGATTAAGTAAAGGATATGTGCAGTCAAGCTCTTCAATAGCCATGACCATCCTCTAGGCATTTATCAAGGAAGTTGCATAAGGGTGAAAGGTGTGTTGGGAAGCAGACACATCACCAATTCAGATCTCAGTTCTACTGCTACAGTCTGGAGAACTTGAACAAGTAATTTAAATGAGCAAATGATTTAAACTTGAAAAATGATTTTGGCATCTCATTTTCATCTGGGAAAGGGGAAAAATGTCTAATTACTTTCAAATTGAAGGCAAGAACTTAAGTAAATCATCTCAGACAATTCTAGTTCCGTTTCCCTCTTCCATAGATGCCACTCCAAATGGTCATTGAGCCACCACCCCTTTCGATCCTCTCCCCAGAAACAACCCAGAACTGGTGTGACCCAGGGCCTCTGCACTCACTGTATCCTCTGCACAGATGTCCCAGTTCAAGATCCTCTCAAGGACTTCACCATTCACTTTTCAGTCACATCCAATCACCTCAACAATATCTCCCAGGCATTTCCATTCCTAACATCTGTCTCATCATCTTTGTATATTTTCTGCCACATGAGATTCTCTTATTATCTGTGAGCTTTGCTGTTTATAGATCAGCCTCCCAACACACGCTTAGTCACAGAATAGCCTCCATTGAATTCCCCATTCACTGCCAGGTCAGCCTGGGTGCTTCAGGCTGAACCTGAGAACAATGAAATGAATGAGAAGGTTAGCATCTTAGAACTCTTGCCAGAGTCTGAATGATGAATTGTCTCTGGAAAGGGCAGAGCTATGAAGAAAATAAGAAGGTGAGATATTGTCAGGGTGTAAGAATGAAGAGAAGAATGAATAGGTAGTCCACAAAGGATTTTCAGGGCAGTGAAACTTCCTAAATGGTACTGTGATAGTGGCTACATGTTACTAACCTTTCATCAAAAACCCATAGGACGTGCAATATCAAAAGTGAATTTTGGGGCCAGAGTGATAGTACAGTGGGTAGGGCATTTGCCTTGCACGCAGCCGACCTGTGTTCAATCCCTGGCATCCCATAGTACTGCCAGGAGTAATTTCTGAGCTCAGAGCCAGGAGTAACCCCTGAGCACCAGTGGGTGTGATCCTCCCCCCCCCCAAAAATGCCAAAAGTGAATTCTACTACAAGATATGGATTCTGGGTGGTCATTATATGTCAATATTGTCTCAGATTATGATAAACTTGCCACTCTGATGGGGGATATTAGTAATGGGGGAAACAGGAATATGTATGCAGCGAGAGCATACAGAACTCACTACATATCCTGCTCAATTTTGCCATAAACTTTAAACTCTCATTAACCTAATTCATTTTAAATATGTGTGTTTCTATAGCCCAGGTGTTTTCTGTCTCACCAATAAAACTGTAAGCACCGTGATGATCAGGAATTTAGTCTTCTGATTTGTTCAAAATGAAACTGCCAGCAACTAACATAATTCCTGGCATATAAGGAGTCATGCAAATACTTGTTAAAAGAACTCAATTTAAGAGAAATGCATACTGATTCCTACTCTCTCTTAAACTAACTCAAGGGGATGGTAAGACAGTTTCTCAATCTTCATTAATTATAAATCACTAACTGCATTTTCCTGTCCAGAAGAATTAAGTATAGAAACTTTTCCTCATTGAGTCCTGCATTTTGAGTGATGAATATTGCTCTTTTCAGAAATAGAAATAAGTTAAATTACATTTTTCTTGAATGAATAACATGCACTAAAACCATATCTGTTGTTATTACACTGAATTTGTGGTAGATTCTTAAGACTATAGTCAGATATACATTTGAGCACAAAAATGTGCGAGTATTTTATATACAGGAGTTTTGATTTTCACTCTAACATATGTTAAGGGTAACAATAGTCTACTTAGTAAAGCACTGCAGGTAGGTCCCATGTAAATATTAGCAAGATAACTCTACAGTTTATAAAGCTGGTGAGTTACTGTGCATCTACTAAGATTGTACTGTGCATCGCATTGTAGTCATTACTATGATACTAAAAATATTGTAATAGTTAAAATGATATAAAAGCACACAAATGACACATCAGGTCAATAAATCTGTAAGACTGAGTGCTTCCTCTCTGTTGGATTGCAGTTTTGTGCCAGAATCTAGAGCAATCTATTCTGAGAAAAAAGAGAGTAACAAGTGACGGGTTTTTGTAATATGCTGTCAATGACAATCCATGCCATCCAACCTAAATATAGGTCTTGGTCTGCTTCCACTTTTCAGGGATAAAAGGAAGAAGACACACAGGACTTTCCCCTAGAAGCAGTACTGAATCATCTCTGAGAGAATCCCAGGCGCAGAATTACTAGTTGGGAACAGAATCCCTTAGTCATTTTACAAAAGACCTAAGAGAGCTATTTATGTATATTCAAATTCTTAAGGTATCTCTTGGTGACTGTGGCCCGGACAAAACATTATGCCTTATTGGTATCTTCTTTTGAGCACCTGATGAGAAATTTCAAGTTCAAGTCAGGGGTGCCAGAAGGGCCCATTCACCCTGTGGGCTCTGGGCTTGCTTGTGCCTCAGCTAGCCTGGCACCATTCTTCTGTCACTGTAAGGTCTCAGATTCATCCAAATTCAGTTCAAAATCCTAAGTCCAATAAGAATATCTGACTCTTATGTACCAAATGATGGCAAGCCCTTAGCCTTGGATTATCACTGGAGCACTGTCATCCTTTTGTTCATTAATTTACTCGAACAGGCACCAGTAACGTCTCCATTCATTTCAGCCCTGAGATTTTAGCAACCTCTCCTTACTCATCTTTCCCAACGCTGTAATGGAGGCTCTTTCAGGGTCAGGGTAATGAGAACCGTTATTATTACTGTTTTTGGCATCTCGAACATGCCACGGGTAGCTTGCCAGGCTCTGCCATGCGCCCTGGATTATAGAAATGAGAATGTCAACAAAGCCTGGGATGGATGAAGCATGAGGAGGAGGACTGGGGGTGGCTGAAGGGCACTGATTTAGGTGATGTGGAGGTGAGGTCTCAATGCACATCAAAGCCAGAACACTCAGCGCTAGTGTAAGCAGGTTCAAGCAGCTAGACCCACTTATAATAAGCAAACAAGCTATAGTAATCAAATAAAAAGAAAGGGTTTGCTAAGGAGGCAGGATAGAGATAAGGAGAGAATCTTGATCATTGGTGGAAGGAAAGAGAGTGGTGATGGATTTGGAGTTGGAATATTGAATGCTTAAAATTTTATTACCAACAGCTTTGTAAATCAGAGTGAATAGATAAAAACTAATGATTTACTTTTAAAAGGTCTTTAAAGAGAGAAGAACTTTTAAAGTATTAAACTTTAAAAGTATATGCATGATAAATTTTTAAGTGCACTATACTTATAGTCACAACATTTTTCTCTAGGCATGATTCACAAATAATTATTTCGTAGATGGGGCTGCTAAGTACTGATTTCTAAGCATGTAGTAATTGAACTTCCCTGTATATAATTTCAATGAACTATTTAGAAAAATTATCAATATGGGTAATTTTTGATAAACATTTTTTTTAAAATGTAGGAGTACTGCTATTTTATTCAGCCACTGATTAGCTGATTGAATTAGGCATAAACTCCACCTTATTTTTTTCATTTTTTATCATTTTATTTATTGATCACCGTGAGAGCAGTTACAAAGCTTTCGGGTTTAAGTCTCGGTCATACAATGAAACATCCACCCTTCACCAGTGCCCATTCTCCACACCCAAAAACCCCAGTATACTCCCATCCCACACCCTCCCCCTACCTGTGGGGCAGATGATTTCCACATTACTCTCTCTC
>JAOXYA010486592.1:0-15760 GCA_028565675.1 Sorex palustris | reverse complement strand
ATGGCTCTTTTAAAATCTCAGGGCTAGGAAGAAGGAGACGTTACTGGTACCTGCTCGAGGAAATCGACGAACAACAGAATGATCGTGATCGTGATCCTCCTTCTCGGGATGTCCGTTATTATTTTTTTAATAATGTGCATAGACTCATACATTTTTTATGTTATCTGACAACAAAGAAAAATAATGAGGGGGAAAAAATCTGGGAGGAGACTCGAAGAGCTTCCACGCTTGTGCTCTGCATGACGGAGCACAAAAGTGATAGAAAGAACAGCTGTCGGGAGTCTGGGGGTGACTCAGGGGCAAAGGGCTGCCTGCCTTGACCGCAGTGAGGCCCCAAGCTCCATCCCTGCTGGCCACATGCTATTGGCAGACAGCTCGGCTGGATGGGACGCCCCCAACTCTGCAGACTGAGATGTCACACACAGCCAGGGCTGTGGCATCAGGGAACACCACAACCAGAATCCACGGGAGCACTGTGCGCCAAGAGCTGGATGTAGTTCAGTGGCTGAGCACGTGCGAAGAAGGTTTCCAGACTTGGTCCTCAGAAGCATGTTGTCCCCTTGAGCCCCTCCAGAAATGACTCCCAAATACTGCTGGGTTGGACCCAAAGCTACCAGTAGGAAAGTGTAGGATCCTCCCACAGCCAAGTATGTGCCCCCACACCAAATGGGTGTCATCCTTCCCCCAGTCCCCAGTGCGTAGCACATCCCGGCATGTGGGCAAAGCTGTCATTGAGGCAACGAGGAAAAAGAAAACTAAAGGAAGAGACAGACCACCTGAGCCCACCAATAGTTTTTAGGGTGGCACTTCTTCAAGTGGTACCCCAGGCCACTTGAAAAGGCGAACATTTCTAGGCTCTTTTAATTTTTGCTTCGTTTTTTTTTTGGGGGGGGGCCCACACCTGGCAGTACTCGGGGCATACTCCTGGTTCTGTGCTCAGGGATCACTCCTGGCTGGGCTCGGGGGAACATATGGGGTGCTGGCGATCAAACCCGGGTCAGCTGTGTACAAGGGAAGCGGCTGTTCTACCTGCTGTACTATCACTCTGGCCCTATCTTTTTTTTATTATTTATTTATTTTTTGGGGGGTCACACCTGGCGTTGCACAAGGGTTCCTCCTGGCTCTGTGCTCAGGAATTACCCCTGGTGGTGTTTGGGGGACCATATGGGATGCTGGGAATCGAACTCTGGTCGGCCGTGTGCAAGGCAAACGCCCTACCCACTGTGCTATTGCTCCAGCCCCTGGCCCTGTCCTTTATGCTGTAGCACTGTAGCACTGTCCTCCCATTGTTCATCGATTTGCTCTAGCGGGCACCAGTAACATCTCCATTGTGAGACTTGTTACTGTGTTTGGCATGTCAAATACGTCACGGGGAGCTTGCCAGACTCTGCTGTGTGGGCAGGATACTCTCGGTAGCTTGCCGGGCTCTCTGACAGGGATGGAGGAATCGAACCCGGGTCGGCCGCGTGCAAGGCAAACACCCTACCTGTTGTGCTATCGCTCCAGCCCAATCTTTTACACATTATGGTTATTATCAGGGCTGAAGCAAAAGCATAGTGGGTAGGGCGTTTGCTTTGCATGCAGCCTACCCGGGTTTGATTCCTCCATCCCTCTCAGAGAACCCGGCAAGCTACCGAGAGTATCCTGCCCGCACGGCAGAGCCTGGCAAGCTCCCTTTGGTGTATTCGATATGCCAAAAACACTAACAACAAGTCTCACAATGAAGACATTACTGGTGCTCACTCGAGCAAATCAATGAACAATGGGAGGACAGTGCTACAGTGTTATTATTATTATTATTAATTATCATTATTATTATTATTATTATTTTGAGCTACACTGGTGATGCTCAGGCCTTACTTCTGGCTCTATACTCAGGGATCATTCCTGGCGGGTCTCAGAAGACACCATAAGGGATGCCAGGGATCGAACCTTGGTCAGTCACGGGCCTCTCAGGCCTCAACATTTCTAGACACTTTTGAACTGTCAATGACCACACGGAAGTTCTCAAAAACCAAATTTTTATTAAGCATGCGACTGCTCCGTGTTGCAAATGTACATGCTATGACACCATCACCATAATCAATATGGCAAACTTCTCCTTTCTTGCCTTCAGTGCGCCTTCTGTCACGAAGGCTCTGGTTCTCTTTTCCTCAGTTTATCCAAACGGGACGTTCGAATTAATTTTGCCAGGGGTGAGTGGTGGGAGCGGGTGTTGGGGCCACACCCGGCTGTGTTCTAGGCTTCCTCATGGTCCTGTGTTCAGGGATCACTCCCGGTGGTGCTCAGGAGACCGTCTGCAGTGCTGGGAATCCAACCAGAGTTGGCCGCGTGCAAGACAGGTGACTGTACCTCTGTTTTATCTTTCCTCATCTTTGGCTTTTCTCCTGCAAGGTGAGTCCAAGTCCTGAAGTGCTTCACGAGTTTCGTTATTTTCTGTTGCAGAGAGAGTCTTTGAACACTGCCAGACGCGACCTGAAAACTAAAATAAATACGCAAGATAAAACTGCTGAGGATTTGCTGGGAAGGTGGGTGTATACACCTTCCTCACATGAGGTCCCAGCTGCCCAGGGTCTTCCCAGCACTCCCTCACTGCAGTTACCTGCCTAAAACCTGCCCCCCAACTCACCCACCCCCAGCACCTAACTGCCAAGACTGAACAGCTGGGCTTGAGAATCTCTGGGAGTGGCCGCTGGGTTCCCTGAGCTCTCCTTGGGAGGTCCCCTCACCCTCCCAAATAAAATGAAACAAAGCTGTTAAGAACGGAGTGGACCCGTCTTGGGAGAGACATATGCTTTCATTTATCTGGGCGGATTCTTCACAGGGGCCTCTGGGTCAGATGCTGTGTGTATATTCGACGGCATTAGAAGCTGCCAGCAGGCCTTCCGCTCCACGTTCTCAGGGTTTGTGAGAATTTCAGCTGCTCAGTTTTCTCACTGACAGTTGATAAGTTAAGATCTTTTGAGTTTAAGCCATTCTAACAAACATATGAGGCTCTCTGCAGGTTTATTCACTTTCCTAGTGACGAAAGATGTGCATATATCCTTATTTACCGTGATGAGGGGGATGGGGATGTTTGTTGAGCTTGGGATTCACACCCAGTGGTACCCAGGGGGGTTACTTTCTGCTCCAAGAGTCCTCGGAGGACCATGTGATGCCATGGACAGAAGTCAGGCTTCTGCAAGCAAAGCATTAGCTGGTTGAACTGTTCCACCATTTTGGACATCTGTAAGTTCTTTTGCTAAAGTGTCTATACAAATCTCCTGCCTGTGTTTTCATTAGGTCATTATATTTTCTTATAATTGAGTTAGAAATCTTCTTTGTGTATTCTGGATGCAAATCCTTCGTCAAATGTGCAATAGGAAAACATTTTCTTCCTATTTGTGACCTAATTTTTCCAAATACTCTTCCAAAGAACAGAGAAGCTTAATTTTGATAAAGTTCCATTAGCTATTTTTTTTCTTGCAACAATCATGTTCCAGGTGATTGAGGGGTCTTTGTGTTACTCAAAGCCACACTGTGATTTCTTACAGAATTTTCCTTTTTTCAAATTTAATTTTATTTTTATAAAGTAGTTCACAATATTTGATTACTTTGATTACATTTAATATTCGAACACCAATCCCACCATCATTACACGTTCCCACGACCATATTTCAGAAGTTTCTATCCTGAAGCCCAACCCCTGGTACAAAGCAGAACCGAAAGAATTCACTTTGTATTGTTTGTTAAGGATAAACTACTGAAAATGTTCCAAAAATGTTTCCTTAGGGCCGGAGCAATAGCACAGCGGGTAGGGCATTTGCCTTGCACGCGGCCAACCCGGGTTCGATCCCCGGCATCCCATATGGTCCCCCAAGTACCGCCAGGAGTAACTCCTGAGTACAGAGCCAGGAGTGACCCCTGAGCATTGCTGGGTGTGACCCAAAAAGGCAAAAAAAAAGAATATGGAACAACACCCCTGAAACTCTACACTACTGTAAACTCATGGGAATGACGAAAAAAAGATAAAATTCCCTCCCACACATGAGAAAACAGAGGCCTGGGAAATCCTTGGACCTTCGGAGGCTGCCCAGAGAGGTTCTGACAAGGAGATGCAGGCCCAGGTCTGCAGCCACAGGGACTCTGAGACCCCCCAAGACCCCCCTACCCTCCCTCCACCTCTAATGCTTCCTCTTGGCAAGCCCTGGGTCTGGCCCAGGGGGCCACCTCCACCCGCCGGGTCTCACCTGCGCCTGAGCCAGAGAAGTTGTCAGAGTCATCCCCAGAGCTGTCCTGATCTTCTGGGGGCACATTTGTGGCCACAATTTGCTGAAAAAAAGAGGAAAGGGTATAAGTTGGGCTTGATGGGAGGGACGCGGCTTACACACACACACACACACACACACACACACACACACACACACGAGAGCGAGACTTCAACCCTGCTCAGACAGGCGGTGCCCAGCCCTCAGCAGACAAGGATCCTGACCCCCAGGGGACCCCAGTGGCCCCCGACACCGAGTCAGATCTGAGCAGCTATTGTGGGAGAAGTTTCGGGTCTATGCCTACCAAGAGGTCCCACTCAGGGTCAGAAGCCCCCGGGTGCAGCCATGAAGCTGACTTCAGAGAGGCAGGTGCTAGGCTGCAGCCACCAAGGGTCCGAGAGGGGGAGGGGGGGAGGAGTGTGGAACAGCCCAGGCACTCAGGCTCACCCGGGAGAGAAAGGCAGGCACCACCCGGCAGGGCTCGGAGTCTGAGCACCAAGGCAGCCTGCAGTAAGGAGGCCCCCAGATACGTGGGCTGTCGGCCAGGTAGGGCCAGCGTGCACCCAGAGAGGCCCAGTTCCTAAGGCGGAGCCGGAGCCGGGGCTGGGGGAGGGGACACCCACTCCACAGGCGAACAGGCCCGCAGATACCCGAGGGGGTCACCCATGGCCCTAACCCTGGCTGTAGCACAGCAGGTGGAGGAGAAGGACCCCGCAGCCAACAGGGCAACGGGCGTATCTGAGGAGCCTGTGGATGACAGGATGTGGGTCCCAATGAGGTCCAGGAAACAGTTCATTTGAGAAGACCCCAATGTCGGGGCCAGGATCCCAGACCCAGCTCACCCCGAAGGGATCCCCCCGCCTTGTATGTTTACCAGGCATACAACGGGGACAGAAGCAGGAGAGCATCAGTTCTGGGTGCTCAAGAGCTGCGGCAAAGCTGCAAAGAGCCCCTCAGAGCCCGGCACGCAGTGGGGACCCCCGAGCCGAGGCAGCTCCGTGAGAGGTGGGGGAGAAGCGGGTTGCATTTCGGGGCAGGAGGCCTGCCTGGTGCAGATATTAGGGGGTGGGAGTGTCACGGGGAGGGGGGCAGGTTCGCCCACAGCTGGGTTCCGGGGCTGACTCCTCTGCAGAGAGGCCTTGCCAGCTGCTCCTGGGGGTCACGGGGGGCTCCCTCCATCCCTCCCGAGCAAAACAGGGTGGGGCTTAGACACGACCTCTGGGTTCCTGAGCCGGCAGGGCACAGCTGGATGAGGGTGTGTGTGTGACCGGGCACGGCAGCGGACACATGCAGGAACCATAGGGCCAGAAATACCATGGGGCTTCCTCCCAGAGCACCGGGCCCGACGGCTCCCTCGCTGCCCCCATGGGCTGGGCCATCAGCAGGCAGAAGCCTGTCCCTCCCCTCGCCACAGCTGATCTGCATTGCGCTGGGAGGGGCTTCAAACCCCAGCCCTGGCCCTTAGCAACGTAGGCGCCAGAGACACAGTTCCTTCCCCAACACCTGTTCAGGACACAGTGCAATGCTGTGGGCATTCTGGGGAACCCCTCCTTACTCTAGGCCTTTGCCCCACCCCCCTCTACCTCCTCAGAGGTCCTGAAAGAAAGTAGCCAGACCTTGGAGGGCTGGAATCCCGAGGGTAATATCGACACAGAAACCAGCCGTGGAGTCCAGGCCCTATGTCACAGGCGAAGCCCCCGGGTGTCCACCGGGAGGGAGGCTTCCCCTCTCCCTCCCACCCCCAGAGATTCCCAACAGATGAGCGGGACTTCTCAGGGGACCCGATAAGACCCCAGGATCTGCAGGGCCCTGGAAGCAATTTGTTCCCTCCACTCAGCTGGGTTTATCCCGAGGTGTGTTGACACAACAAACACTGCATCAGTGCCTGCCTCGAGGCTTACCTGCCCCGGCCCCTGCCAGTCGAGGAACCTTGGCGGAAAGGACAGAAACAACAGCGTTGGAGCTTGGAGCTTGGAGCTCCCGGCTTCACTCAGCAGTCCCTGGCCCAGGTGGGACCCCCCACACCCAGGCCGGCCCATCCACCCTGGAAGCCATCCTGGGCACTCAGTGGGGGGGGGGGGGGCCGAACCTCTGCATATCCCAGAAAAAATCTGCTCTCCACACAAGAACCAAGAGCCCAAGCCCAGGGCTGGAGAGATAGCACAGCTGGTAGGGCGTTTGCCTTGCACGCGGTCGACCTAGGTTCGATTCCCAGCATCCCATATGCCCCCCCAAGGACCGCCAGGAGTAATTCCTGGGGGAAGAGCCAGGAGTAACCCCTGTGCACCGCCGGGTATGACCCAAAAAGCAAAAATTAAAAAAAAAAGCTGAAGGCTCCGAGGCTCCGCCCTGCCCACAGCTCAGGCCCACCAGCCCGATGGTCAAGGCCAGGCTTAGCGGCCCAGTGAGGGCCAGTGTGCGGAGGTGGTCAAGGAGCCTAAGCAGAGGGCGGGGGACAGGGGTGGGCTCTACTCTTTAAGGTGAAAGGTGCTGGAAGGTCCTCAATAGGAGACGGCCGGGAAGTGGCCGCCAGACCCGAGGCCTGCCCAGCCGAGACCCGAGACGGCCCCCAGGACAGCAGTGGGCTAGGAGCTTCGGGGAACACCTGCCTGAGACTCTCAGCATCTGGGACCCTCCAGGACAAGGCCGAGAGTCGCTTTCGTTCTCACGAGAGCTGGGCGGGGGCTGGCTGGCAGGGAAGCTTCGAGAAGGCCGCCTGAGCCAACAGCTGTCAGCTCCCAGCCCAAGCTGGCCCAGGGAGGGTCCTCCACCCCCGACACGGAGCCCCAGCCATGCACACAGCACCGCCGCCCCGATACTGATGAGAGATCAAGGGAGCAGGTGACAACACAGAGAGGTCTACGTGGCGGGGGGGGGGGGGGCGCTCCTAATTCGTGTTCGCCAGGGAGCTCATCTGCCCGTTCCATCACCCCAGCTTGCTTCCTGACCTGTACCCCGCCTCCACCCCGCCTGCAATGGGCGTTGAACCAAACAGCAGCACCAGAGACAGCCCATGGGCAAAGCAGAGGCCCTAGGCCCACCCCTGGCACCCCACCACAGAGAGACCCTTAAACACCGAGTAGCCCCCAATCATTGCTGGGAGTGGTGCCCCCAAACCCAGCCTCCATCAGGGAGGCCCCAGGAAGGTGTCCTGGCAGCCAGGGCTGATTCTCAGCAGTGCCCTCATGTCAAAGGCAGGAAGCACTGTCTGGGGAGCACCAGGGTAAGGAAAGTGAATTCTGGCCCTGGTGAGCTGCCATAGGCAGTTGCCACATCCCAGGAGGGGAACCTGAGTAAGCCGGGCAGGGGGCCTCCAAGGAAGGTCACTGGATGGGGAACACAGGGCCTGCCTTGAAGCCCCCAGCCAGACTCCGAGAAGGACAGGATAATACTGTCCCAAGTCACCAGTTCTGCAGCCCCAGGCCTTTGTGGCAGCCTTTGGGGGGGTCCAGAGGACAGGTGAGTCCGGAGACCCGTGTGTGCGGCCCCAGTCCAATCCCCAGCAATGCCCCCGGGGCGCCGCGCACTTGGGGGCCCTCCCTTGAGAGAGAGACAGGCCTCCGGAAGTCCTGTGCACCACCCCCTGATGCCATCTATGGCTCTGGGGGCAGGGCTGGTTCCTCCCAGATGTCACAGCCCCATGGCCCGAGGCCTCCTCTGAGCCCACCTTCACCCCAGATCAAGATGCCAAACAGCCAGGACCAAACGGGCCAGCCAGACTCGGGGCTCCCCAGGAGAGCCGAGAGGTGAGGGGTGAGAGGGTCGGGCGAGGGCTTGCGGACCTGCCCCCAGTCCAGACGGGGAAGGCGCACTGGGGGTGGCCGGGGTGGGGGGGCACGAGGCCCCTCACTCAGGCGCTATGTGACTCGTCCACTGTCCATAGCGAACACACCCTCAGGCCCTCCACTCCCCCCTCTGCCCGTCTCTTTTTGCTCTCTCCTTTCCTGTGGCCAGGAGACTCAGCCGCTCCCGAGGGAAGCACAAGTTCATTTCCACACACCTCAAGCCTTTCTTCGGCCCAGCCTGAACGCGCCCCCTCTACGCTGACAACAAAGTTTTCCCAACACTCCGTAGTTACTCTCCTCGGAAGACAATGAGGATTTTCTGCCACATCAAATAGTGATAGCACAGTGGGTAGGGCATTTGCCTTGCACGCAGCCAACCCAGGTTTGATTCCCAGCATCCCACATGGCCCCCCGAGACTGCCAGGGGTAATTCCTGAGTGCAGAGCCAGGAGTAACCCCTAAGCATCGCAAGGTGTGACCCAAAAAGCAAAAAAGAAGAAGAATATGCTTTCAGGGGCTGGAGCAATAGCACAGCGGGTAGGCCTTACACGCGGCTGACCCGGGTTTGATTCCCAGCATCCCATATGGTCCCCCGAGCACCTCCAGGACTGATCCTGAGTGCAAAGCCTGGAGTAACCCCTGAGCATCGCCGAGTGTTACCCAAAAAGCAAAAAAAAAAGGACTGAATTAGGATAGGAAAACCAGGCCTTTCCCATTCAAGTGGTTTTCCGAGATCGAGGGAGCTGGGAACCCCTGGGCCTCCTGAGCTTGACCCACCAGGGGAGAGTGGGGGTCCCACTGCAGAGACAGCAGAGACCCACCGCTCTGCCCGGGGATGAAGCACCCTGTCCTGCTCCTGCCCTGGGGGTGCTAACCACTCTGCTCTCCTACCTCGGGTCAGGTGACCCCGTCCTCTAGTCCTGGCTGACCTGGGCATCTCAGAGTTAGTTTCAGGGCCAACCCTGCCTTGGGGGCTGCACTGTAGGGGAGACAGTGTCCCCAGGGGGCTGTGGGGCGCCGTGCTGTCCCAGCTGAGGTGAGGCCCTCTGGCTCCCTGGCCGGGGCCCCTGGGCAGCCGGGCCCCTGTCCACCCTCTTTCCCACCTGAACAATAACGGGGGCAGGGCCGGAGAACCCTAAACTCCCAGAGGGCTCCGAGAAGCCTGGGCGCAGTGACCCTGATTCCTTATCAGGAGAGCGGGAGATGAGGGGCGGAGACCACAGACCTCATGTGAGGGGAAGGCAGCTCCCTGACGTGGCCCGGACCCCGGCGGTGGCCTAGTGGGTACTGGCCAAGGCCTGGCCCGGGAACCTTCACTGCCAGCCTCACACTGGCCCTGAGTCCCAGCCCCGAGTCAGGCCCAGCCCGGCACAAGGAATGATGGGTATGGGCAGGGCAGGGCAGGGTGGCACAGAGGGGGCTTTCATGTTCACCCAAGAATGCGTATCCAAGGGGCTGGAGCAATAGAACAGCGGGGAGGGTGTTTGCCTCGCACGCGGCCGACCCGTGTTCGATTCCCAGCATCCTATATGGTCCCCCGAGCACCGCCAGGAGTGATTCCTGAGTGCAGAGTCAGGAGGAACTAACCCCTGTGCATCGCTTGGTGTGACCCAAAGAAAAACAAACAAACCAACAAAATACCCAAGGGGACACAACACAGTCCCCAAACCAGCAGCCGTTCCCAGGCAGGACCCCCTCTGGGGGACCCCCGAGGTATGCACCCCCTTCCTGCCTCAGCTGCCCTCACCTTGCCCCTTGGCTGCCAGGCCAGACGGGGGTGGACAGTGTCTATTCTTGGCTTGACAGACCCTCTTGGAGGCCTATTTCCCAACCCCCTGGACAACAGAGCACCTGCAAACAAGGACTCTAAGCCCTTTCCTCACACAGCCAGCTCGAAGTGCCCCCCCACCAAGCCGGGGCTGTGCTGAGGGCCGGGAGCGATGGCAGCCCAACCCCGTCAGAGCTGCCGCCAGCACCCCCATGCCCAGCCGTCCGCAGAGCCGGCGCCCGCCTGGTAGCCCGCATGCCCCGACTCGTCTCTGCACAGCGCTGGGCTGGGCCCGGAGTGGGAGGACCAGTTCCTCTGCTTCCCACTCGCGGGGCGGTCGGCCGGGCCAGGAGACGGTGGCCAGCGGCAAGAAAGCCCAGATGCTCCCCAGGCTCGAACCCCAGCATCCGGGGCGACTCAGAAGAGGGGGGCCCTGCCTCAAGGCACCCCTCTGGGCTGGGCAAGCGAGGTTGGGGGTGGGTTCCAAGTCCATGCAGGGAGGTCCAGGCCACCCACCCCAGGGCAGGCATACCCCAAAGATGGGGCTCACATGGAGGAGGGGAGGCTCAGAGTCCCTGCCCTCAACTTCCCAAAGGGACCAGAGCCCAGGCGGAAATGAAATGAATCGTGATGACAACTCAGGGAGGCCCCCGGGACAGAGCGGGCCTCTCCGACACGCTCACTGTCGGGGTCTCAGCAGCCCCCACAAGGGCCCCTGCTCTCTCACTGACTCATCCCAGAGACCACCTGGCATGGGGGCCCCCAGACACTGCCTCCTGGGTTTGGCTAAATAAAGCGTCCCCAAGGGCTGGAAACATAATACAGTATGGAAGGCACTTGCCTTGCCCATGACCCGTCCCAGAGTTTGATCCTCGGCATCCCGAATCCCGCCGGGAGTGATCCCTGAGCACAGAGCTGGGAGGAATTCCCTGAGCACCGCTGGGCGTGGCCCCCAAACCAAATCTCGTAAAACAAAGCGTCCCTCTGCAGCGAGGTTTCATGAGCCCTGAAACCTGCCACTTTCTACACCTGAAGCCAGGCTTCAGGTGGGGGGAGGGGGTGCCCGGCGGAGCTCTGGGTCCCCCCCCCCCGCAACGTCTCTTCCACTCAATGCGTCTGCAGCTGAACAGAATCCTGGGCAGGCGAAGGGGTGCTGGCTGATCACACACGAGGATAAGTCAGCACCTCTGGGAGGGGGAGGGGCGGCTCTCGAAACTGGGGCACTGGGGGTGGCCGCGAGCCGGGGAACAAGGGAGACGATTTCAACAGAGACGCAGGAAGGTGCCAAGAACAAATTTTTCAACCTGTGTCAGAACGTGGTCGCCAGCCAACCCTGTGCGGAGATAGAAAAGCTCAAATCCCTCTGAGCCCCGGATGGACTGGCTTCGCCGCCCACGCGTGGGATAATGGGCCGGTCTGGGAAGTGGCCCCTGGGACCAGGCAAGGTGCGGGTGGAGCCCTGGGCTGCGGGGAGGCAGACCCAGGCCCCAGAGACGGGGGAAGGGCAGGGTGCCCTCAAAGGGGTGTCGAGGGGGTTCCCGTTGGAGCAGAGCTGGAAGCAGCAACAGTCGCTGCCATCCTGCCCTCCTCCAGGTGCCTCCGAACCGTGGACACGGGCTCCAATGCCAGCTCCAGGAGCATGAGCCCATGCAGGAACAGACAATGCACACAAAACACAGGGCTGGACCATGCACACTACAGGGCCGGATAACACACACGCAGGACTGGACCATGCACACATACGGGGCTAGACCATGCAACCACGCGCCCATGAGCCCATGAGGGGCTAAACCATGTGTCCACATGTCCAGGCAGGGCTGGACCATGTGCAACAAGGTCCTCCAAACCTATGCACGCAGTGGGTGTCAAGATATTAGAAGGAGTGGGAGCTGACAGCTGCAGCTGGCCTCAGCCTCAGTGACCCCAGGAAAGGCAGCAGTAGAGGCAGCTCACCGGAGTCAGCCGGGATGAGAGGAAGAAGGGAAGGCTCTGATGAAAAACAGAAAGAAAAGAGGCTCCGGGGGAAGCAGCGACGGCAGCTCATTCACCGGGTCCCTCACACCAGGTACTGCTTGAACAAAGAATCATTCTCTCCACAATCGTGGTGGGACGCGAGTTCTCTACCCGCCTTGGAGCTAAGGGATGGGAGGTGAGGCGATTGAAGGATTGTGAAGCACTGAGGCTCCATGAGAGAGTTTGAGGACTATAGTGCTGGCCTAGAAGCCTCCCCTGCCATCCCTCACCTCAGGAAGATCACAGGAAGACGGGCCACAGAGAACTAGTGCAGGGGCGAAGGCCCTTGCCTTACAGGCAGTGAACCCCAGTTCAAAACCTCAGGCCACGCATATGGTCCCCCGAGCACCGTCAGGGGCCACACGCCTGAGCACAGAGCCAGGTGTGGCCCCTGAGCACCGCCGGCTGAGGCCCCCAAAGCAAAACAAACAAAAAGCTCTCCGAAAGAAACCACGGTAGGCTCCCCAGAGCTGGCTCAGAGGAAGGCAGAGGGGTGCCGTGGTCAGGCTTCGCAACAGACTCTCTTGGGCAGCTCAGGGCAAGGCTCAAGGGCTCTAAGACCCCCTGAGCGACCCAGTGTGCGGGATCGCCAGCCCCTCCCCACGGCCCACGCCTCCTGCGGGCAGGAGCCCGTCCTGGACAGGCTCAGACAGAACAAAGTCTGGCCCCGCAAGGGCTCAGATGTCTGGGAAGGGACAAAAGCCATGTTTGCAGACCCTGTGACGTCAGCACCGGGGCAGACCGACCGGTCAGTCATCCACACCAAGCGACTCCACCCAGCCCACTGTGTGTTTTGTGTGTTTGGGGGGTGGGGGTACCCCCCATCCCCCACCCAGAGCTGTGCCTTGATCTTGGCAAAAGCCCATACAGGCAGGATATGAACCCCCTTGGGCAGACGAGAAAACCGAGATTTAGCGGCAGGTAAGGAAGGGTGCCCAGGACCACACAGGAGGAAGGGGTGCCCTGTGTCCCCCAGTGTCCAGCACCAGCCTGAGAAGGGGTGGGCTGAGACACATGAACCTGCCAGGCTGAATCCCCTCACCTGCTTAGCCCCTAGGGGGGTCGGGGTGAGGTGGGGAAGGAGTTTCAGGACGCCTGTACCTTCCAGAAAAGAGGCAGGCCCTGCGAGGAGAGCTTAGGGCACCCCTAAACTTTCGGGGTCCGGAAGGATCTTGTTTGATGGGTGAAGGGAATGTGGAATGTGGGGGCCTCCTGCTACCGGTTCCTCGGGTGCCCCCAGATGTCCGGCCTGAGCTCCTTTGGCCCCTGTGTTCCCTACCACCGACTGCCTGGGTGGGATGGTGAGGGGAGACGTGGAGAGCCTGAGGCCCACCGTTCAGCCCCATGGGTCCCTCTCCCTAGCCCAGCGCACAGGTCACAGAGCTAGGCCAGCCACAAGGGCGATCTGCCCCACCTTCCCCGCGCCCTGGCCACAGAGATCACAGCACCGCACCCCTGTTCTACTGCTGGGGCGAAACTGGGGCGGATTTAGAGGCCCCAAAACGCCCACAGCCTGGGGCCCTGTGATCCCAAAGGTGACCACACATCTCCCCAGGTACACTCTCTGGGCTGTGAATATTGATAGACGATCCATCATCACAATGTGTATGTGCCGATCGCAGTGTGTGTGTGTGTGTACACAGATCACAGTGTCAATGGGTGTATATCAGACACAGTGTGCGGCTGTGTGTGTGCAGGTCACTGAATGTGTGTGTGTAAGTCACAGTGTGTGTCTGCATGTGTGTGTACCCATTACAGTGTGCACGTGTATGTATGGGCCACAGAGTCTATGTATGTATACGGGTTATGTGTGTATGTGCATATGTGTGTACAGGTTATTGTATGTGTACAGGTTACGGTGTGTGTGTGTACAGGTTACTGTGTGTATGTGTTTGTATGTACAGGTTATGTGTGTATAAGTTACTGTGTGTGTGTACAGATTACATGTGTGCATTTTATACAGGTTACTGTGTGTGTACAGGTTATTGTGTGTTTGTATGTACAGGTTACTGTGTGCATGTGTGTGTGTTTACAGAATACCGTGTGTATGCCTGTGCGAGTTACTGTGCGTATACATGTGTGTGTGCAGGTTACTGTGCGTGCAGCCCTGGGGTCCCCAGGCAGCAGGGCTGTTCCAGGCCCACAGACCCCAGGGCACTCATCAGCCACCCCAGGGCCAGTCCTGGTTTCGGGTCCTCCCAAAGCGCGGAGTCTGGCATGTGCCAGGTGCCGGCGGGAGCGGGGGGGAGAAGCCCAGTGAGGCCAAGCTTTGGGGGCGGCCCCAAGTGGGAAAGAGCGAGTCAATGTCACTGCTGTCGGGAGTCACCTGCGGGCGGAGGCCCAGGGGTCCCCTTCCCAAACACTTCTCCCGGCCACTAAGCCCTCCTCGCTGCCAGCTGGGGTTCCAACGTGAAACTGTTTTGGGGCAGGAGGCCTCCCAGATGCCCCTCCGCAACCAAATGAGCTTCACATGGGGCCAGTTTCAATCGAGGCCTCCCCCTCTCCTCAGGAGCCCGCCAGCATGTGCGGCCCCCTCCCCTCACCCCCCAACTCTGGGCAGAACCCTGATACCGCCACAAAGGGTCATCCAAATGCCTGGCCTGACCCAGTCTGCTCAGCCCCGCCCCCAGCTCCCAGATGGGCTCACTGAGGCAGCAAAGTGGGAGTCACGAACCCTATCACCCCCACGCCCCCACCCAGGGCCTGCACGTGGGGGTCCGGCTGAGGAACCAGGAGGGGTTTCGGGGTGGGGGTCCCGGTCCAGGAGGGCTGGGCGCGTCCCCATCGCCCTGAGATGCGCGTGCCCAGCTGAATGGGACGATGACTGTACCTGCCTGTCCCGCTGCCTGGCTGCCGGATGTGGTTTCCCTTCCTGCTGACTAGCGGCCAGGGCAGGTGGCCAGGATGCTGGGTGCCTGGAGCCAATGTCCCACCCCCCATGGTCCGCCTGACCTCACCCAGGGGCCCATCCACTTGAAGCCCCCACAGTGAATGCTATGCCCACCTCCTCCAGGTCAGGGGCCCTCCCCGTCACCCTCGTGGACACATGGCCACGACCCAGACTGCCCCTTGGGGGCTGCTGTTCTCTGGAGTCCCCAGCAGGACCAATGTCAGAGTGGGAGAAGGGACCCACAGGCCCCAGCCCAGTCTCCCCGACCCGTGTGCTCTCAAGTCCAGAGACAAGGGATGGGGGCGGGGGGTGGGGGGAAGGCGCCCTGCGCTGACGGGGGCTTGGTTGTCTCAGCTGGGGATGAGGCAAGAGCAGGACGGGGGGAACGGGCCAGTGGAAGACAGCACCCCGCTTTGGAGGAAACGGTCAGCAGGAAGGTGGCCAGGTGGCCCCAAGATTCAAGGGCTGACTCTGGTGCCCAACGGGAATGAGTCAGCTGCATCTGAGCAAGCCCGGCTACCACTGCACCCCTGCGGGGTCCCAAATGCGTCTACACACACACACACACACACACACACACACACACACGTGTCTACACACGCCCACACGACACACTCACATATGCACAGGTACCTCGCGCCCTGCTCAGGACCCCCCACACATAGTCTATACACACAGAGATGCACACACACACACACACACACACACACATGCGCACACATACACAGATGCGTGCACACACACATGCACACACAGATGCGCACAGACACACACACACACACACACACACACATACACACGCACAGATGCGTGCACACCTGCGCACAAACTCACAACCCTC
Source organism: Sorex palustris (assembly GCA_028565675.1). NCBI lineage: Eukaryota > Metazoa > Chordata > Mammalia > Eulipotyphla > Soricidae > Sorex > Sorex palustris. Next base: position 216 of record JAOXYA010486592.1, on the reverse strand, counting down.
AACTGAGTCATGGGCAGTTTCTCCCAGGGCAGGCAGCCTAGGGAGTAGCTTTCCGGATAATTACAAGGCTCAGGGCTTTGGGAAGACCCCTGAGGGGCTGGCGGGGCAGATGGGAGAGCATGGGGCTCCTTTGAGTCCTTGAGGGCCAGGGCAGAGGATAGAGCAGTCCAGCTCCAGCCCCCTCCCCCCCCCCCCCCCCCCCCCCCCCCCCCCGGC
>JAOXYA010486583.1:0-15763 GCA_028565675.1 Sorex palustris | reverse complement strand
CAATTATACAATGATCAAATACCCATCCCTCCACCAGTGCCCATTTCCCACCACCACGGATCCCAGTATCCCTCTCATCCTCCATCCCCCCAATCCCACCCTGCCTCTGTGGAGGGGCATTCTCTTTTGTTCTCTCTCTCCTTTTGGGAAGCAGGTGTGTTATAAGACAAGGGAAAACAATGAAGCCCTCCTTCTACATCTAAGAAGGAATTCCACCCACAGAAATCATTATTTCAGGCATATGTATTCAGAATAAGGCAACACTGTATCACTGTCATCCCGTTGTTTATTGATTTACTTGAGCAGGCGCCAGTAGCATCTCCATTCATCTCAGCCCTGAGATTTTAGCAGCCTCTCCTTACTTGTCTTTCCCAATGCTCCTGTATTGGAGGCTCCTTCGGGATCAGGGGGATGAGACCCATTATTGTTACTGTTTTGGGCATATTGAATACTCCACGAGTAGCTTGCCAGGTTCTGCCATGTGGGCGGGATACTCTCGGTAGCTTGCTGGGTTCTCTCTCTCTCTCTCTCTCTCTCTCTATATATATATATATATATAATCTTTATGATTTGTTGTCTACTGTCTGAACCCCATCATATATGGTGAGGCAACTATGGAAAATGGGTAGGGAATGTCTTATGATGTGTCCAGGAATATGTTCACTCATATGTGAGGTTCGGCTCAAATGTGTGGAAAGCGGCCTGGAGAGTAGTGGTGGTTGGGTAGTGGAGGCTGGCAACTGGGGCTGTGTCCCTTGGGGCGGGGAAGGCTCTCACCTGCCCCCCTCTGGGGCTACCTGAGTGAAAAAAGCCTGGTGCGAAGTCCAGTGGCGTGGTTATGGGGGTCTCATTTTATGCTCCCTTCAGGGAGAAGCAGCCATGAGTTCTGGAGGGTGGCTGATAAGGAGATTATCTGGCATCAGCAAGAGGTGCCTTATGGGTGTGACCCCTGGGTCACCAGAGACTGAGGGAAGCAGGCAGAGAATCTCTGCTCCCAGGTCCCATTGAGCCCAGAGTCCAAGGTCACAAAGTTCTGCATTACCTGGGTTCCGTGGGACTTCACTCATGCGTGAGGCTCGGCCTGAGTGTATGGAAAACGCTTCTAGTTTTTGCCTGAGAATCTGGCCATGCCCCATGCAGGGGCTGGCCTCCCATCCTCCATCCCCACAGATGCAGGGTGAATAAGAATAAGACATATCAATTGGAAACTATGAATATTTCTTCCTCTTAACTCTTCTCTTTGCAGAAAAATTATTGAAACACTGGAATTGGTGGGGGGCAGGGTTGGATGTAGAATTTTTCTTTTTAAGGAGCAGAAAAATGGAAGGTATTGTTATTTTCTGTCTCCGGGAAGGAGTAGCACACACAAAAAGGAGCTGCACCCATAGACAGATTTAGGGAGGGATTCTGGTTTTCTTTCTTTCTGAATTAATACTCAAGACTTCAACCTCACCCCTGTATGACACTGAACACGGTCCAAACACCACTTCAAGGCCATATTTGAGTAACTTGGAGTCAGAGTACACAATAAATTAGGATATGTGATTTAAACCCCTTAACCGAGAGAAGAGAGGATAAGGTTTCTCAAGAACATAAGTAGAAATACACCTCTCTGAGCAGCAAGGAGCCTCATTGGTGTGTCCAAATGATTAACAGAAAAACTCTCCCCTGTGGGAAGTAGACTTAGTGCCTAGATGACTTATTCCCAGATAATCGGAATGAAAGGGAATGATAGAGAGCAGGGAAGAAATGCAGAGACTCGTAGATGTCTCCTTCATCCTGGCCTCTCTTCACATGTACCCACCACACCACACCAACCAATTTTCTGAAGAGTCAGGTTTGGGCTCAGAAACCTTTATGTAATTAATCTGTTGGCCATTGAGTCATCTCTGACTTTGAAGGTCCAACAACACTTTAGGGCTGAGAAAAAAATGTGGTCTCTTTACCCAGCTCTATACAGCAGCTTCCTGCCAAAGCAGTGTGTATGTGTGTGTGTGTGTGTGTGTGTGTGTGTGTGAAAATAAACACTCCCTTACCCCCAGCTGACTCAACTCTCTGACTGAGGTGGACAGGATGGTGCCTCACTTGTATCCATCCCCGCTAGCAGGGGACCTGCAGCACTATTTGGCAATAAACATGGCAATATATGACCCTTAGGACCACTGGTCCAGACTGGGGAGACCTTGATGCGTGCAAGTCCCAAAAGACCTAAAACTGACACAAAGAGCAATCTTCAGATCCATCAAGGGAGATGGGAAAATTTTTAAATGCTGCCAACCCAGAGAAATCTGTCCACCATCAGGAGGTAAGAAGAAAACAGCTCATTGCCGAATAAACATTCAGGCAGAGAGTGATGTGTGTCATAGGCACACCCTGAGAGGTTATAGAGGCAGAAAGAAAACTTGCCCTTTTAATTCTATCCAGGGGAGACAATCATGGCAAATAGGTCAGGAATAAAGGTGACTCTTCTTTCTACATGGGAACAAGGCATTCCCTTTTGCTATGCCTGCTTTCCTGGTTAACCCCAACTTCACCTGCCAACTGGGGTGGAGGGCAGCTGTGCAGACTAATTATCTGAGGAGCAAACTGTCACATTCAGACTGAACACCTGAGGAGAAGCTAGAGGAGTTTGCATTGCAAAGAGAAAACAAAAACCCACGAATCCTTGGGTAAGGAAAAGCTGGAGCTCACATGTCTTTTGTGAAATATTTTCAACACTACACAGTTCCTTATCACTACACACTGCCCGGGGTAACCCTGGTGGCTATCAGGAATGAGGCTGAATGTCCAACCATGTTGACTGAGTAGCTCTAGGAGTGTCCCCAGGCCCCGGATCACTGAGACCTCCACAAATAAAATTTGAAAAAGAAATGAACCCTTTACAAAATTTTCCTGACTTTTGAAATGGCCAAGCAGATAGAGAGAACCCCTTGACAATGAGTTTTGAAAAGTCATAAAATCAAGATCTGATTTGAAAGGGAGTCCTAGCCTCCAGCCCCAGTTCCAGACAGAAGTTAGGACAGACCACCACCACCACCACTCCCGGAAATGATCCCTAGGAACTGAGGCTCAGAAAGATTCTAAATGACACAGCCCCAAAGGAGAAGGATGCACTTGCTTGGGAGAGAAGACCCTTGAGTCAAAACAAAAGTACACTGGGCATGGGTCTGGTATTGGAATTATGTATGAATGAAAGCATCATTAATAGTATTGTAAACCATAGTACCTTAATACATTAAAAAGAAAAAAAAGATTTTTTTAAAGGGTCATGAGAAAAGACCATTGAAAGTTAACGTCCTTGTCCCTTAACAACACCCTAACAATGATTTTTATCTACACAGAAAGCTTCCAAGATCAGGTAGTTTGGGAAAATACCTGTAAAATAATTTTTCAAAAAGCAAAGCATTTACTTTCTGGGGTTGTTCACATCCTAACTTGAGGTGTGTGGTTTCATTCTTTTATTTATTTTTATTTTATTTACTTATTTTGGTTTGGGCAGCCACACTGTGCAATCCTCAGGAGTTACTCCTCTTTTCGCATTCAGGAATCACTCCTGGCAGGCTCAGGAGTGATTCCATATGGGATGCTGGGGTTCGAACCCAGGTTAGCCACATGCAAGGCAAATGCCTTCTCTGCTATAGTATCACTCTGGCCTTATCTTTCTCTTATTTTATAGGGCTCTTTCTTCTCTCTGGAGAAGCCTGTATTCTCTCTTGAATGCATTTCATTTCCTCTCCCCTTTCAAATAAAATGTCTTGCCTCACTATTTGTCTTCTCAACGTCTTTTCTGAAATAGCAATAACAAAGTTATTAATAGTTATAATAGCAATAACAAAGTCTTTTCTGGGTAACAAGCCCAGGAAACCTGGGTGAAGTAGGCCATTCATGTCTCCAGAGCAGATGTCTCTCTGTCCTGAATTTCTCACCCACTTTATGGCAGGCTTGTGGGCCCAGGTATGAGGGAAGTAACTTTCTCTATTGTGGCTACTTCCACCCCAATCTCCCCACTGGCCACACTTTGAAAGCTGTAAGAGGCTTACTTCACCTAACCGTGAGAAAAGGACAGAGAAAGGATTCACAAACATCAAGCTTCTCCTAGAAGTGCTCTATAATGAGGGAAGTAGTCTGCCTTTTTTTCCTGTGATGATCTGGAAAGTGCCATTTTCTAACTAATGTGGATGACAGAAAGGCACTAGGGCATGGGCAAGTTCCAAAGTCCCACAATCAGCCATCTTATGAATTTTCAGAGGTAAACTATTAGGGAGCTATCAACCCATAGCTGATACAAAGGAAATTTTCTCAAGACCCAGAGGTGGGAACTGTCCCACTGAGGAGGGCCAGATTCCTCTAGCTCGGCTACAGGCAGTTTTCTTTAATTGCTGTATTTGCCAGATGCAGTTTGGCATCATCTCTGTGGACATCCCTAAAGTACCTGGCATGCTGAGATGCTTTCATAGGGACTTGGTGCACTGGAAGGGCCTGGCCAGGTGGGAATCCAGACCCTGGGAGGGTTCTGCAGACTCAGAGTCCCCTTGACGGAGCCCCTTTTTGATACCTAAGTCTACCTCTGTGTAATGTCTGGTCATTTCTAGTAATCAAGTATTGCATGTGTCTCCAAGGTCACCTCTACAAACCACAGAGGTGGCCTGCCCATCCTCCACTTTGAATTGTGAATGTCATAGAGAGATGGCTGTGTTTCTCTCCTAGAGATTAGGTCACCCACAGTGTGATGGTGGAAACCTTCTGTTGCTTCCTGAAAGTGCTCTCCCCAAAAGAAGTGGTGCAGAGACTCAAAAAAGGATTCCAAGAGGAAACAACTAGAAGAAAAAGAAACAACAGTTTTTTTTCTTAGAGTTTTCCTTTTTCTAATTTTCTATCGTGCAAGGCCCAATTCAAACATCCCCTCTTCCATGAAGTCTTCCATATATCCCTCCATCCCCAATTTCCTAAAATCTGATCCACTCCCCATCATTACCCCCAAGCCCAGAATACCTTCCCAATGACACCCTAATTCTGAATAAGTAAAGGCAATACTTTTAAAAATTATTTTCTGACTTCAAAAGTTAGAAATGGTCATTGTAGACTATCTCAGAAAGCACAACAAATTCAAATCAATTTAAATTTAAAGCAATAATCCTCCAACCTTAGAGGACTTTTTTTCACATTCTTAGTTTAAAACATATCAAAGTTTTAAAAAGTGAAAACCAGACTGAGTATACCACATTGCTTGGTAAACCACTTTGTCCATATAATTGTATTATTTAAATTTCTGTTGTTCTACATCATTGTGGTGCTAAAGGGTCACAGAATCTTTGAATAGTAGAACATGGTATGTTGATGAACTGACCATATCACTTAATCTCTCTGAGCCTCAGATTCTCTTGCCATAAGATAGGGCTCTCCCAAACAGTGTTAATTAAAATATCAAATACATTATAAAACTTTAAGAATAACGTTTGGTACTTATAAACTCTGCATGTTAAGCATTTGCTAGTAATCTTGATTTGGTCACTATTCTTTAGAGTTGAGCAGGGAAGGTGAGGTTATTCGGTAAGTTACCATCTAAAATTTTTTTTAAGTAAGGAGAAATTGGGCCAGGTGGGCAGTATAGGAGTTAAGGCACTGAAACTTTCATGCAGCCGACCTTTATTTGGTCCCTAGCACCTCACATGGTTGGTCACCTGAGCATCACCAGGAGTGATCTTTGAAAATAGAGCAAGGAGTCATCTCTAAGCATGCTCTAAGCATGCTCTCTCTCTCTCTCTCTCTCTCTCTCTCTGGAAAAAGAAATTGTGCTATCATAATCCCATCACTCCCCCAGCAAAATACAGAAGAATCTAAGAGAAACCCTGAACCCTGTATCTCTTTTAAATGTAGAAGGTACATGGAGGAATGTTATATTTTTTTTACCCTGATAGGGTCTGTTTGAACTGTGAATGGGGGTTGGGGAGATAACTGTTAGGTAAGTGATTGGGAAAGGATAATTCAGAAGAGGAGAAATAGTTTCTAAGGGGTGACCCTGTACCAGCTTCTATCCTAGCACTTATAAGGTAAAAATACAGCTGTGCCCCACAAATCACACCTCACAGAGAGTAGCTGAGCTTGCACTATCTTGCTGGTACCTCACCCACTAGGTCTTCACACCAAATAGACCTTAGAAACCAAAAAACTATGGTACAGGATGCCTGGGTACAATCTTAGCAGGGGCTGGGCCAGGTCGAGCAGCTTCACATCATGGTTTGCTAAGAAGGGTATTTGAGAATCCCCTCCGGAGCCTCCACCTGCATCCTACTTGACACCTATTGCTATGGCTGGAGCAAAGAAAAGACTGTATCCCCCACCAGGATGGTACAGACAGCGACCCCTTCTCCTCTCTCTCCTTCCTGCCCTGCCTTAAGGAATGAGAGAAAAAGATCATGAAAACCTTGTCCCTTCTAAGGGGCCAAAATTTTGTGAGCTGGTGGCAGGGAACAAAGTGAAGACCAAACTGTAGAGAAGATTAGAGCTTTATTCTGTGCTAGCCTGGGCTGGACTGTCCTTTATTTTAGGGCTAGGGTTAGGGTTTTGATCAAGTATCCACAAAAAAACAGGAAAGTTTAACAGTTGACCACGGATGGCAGAAATCCAAGAAAAATAATAACTTTTAAAATCATGTTCCTTACTTTCAGATTATTTAAAAAATCATCCTCGTACAGTTCTTCACTTAAGCATTCAATGGTCATGTACATGACTGGAATTCCTGAATCTTTTTTACCAAAGAGGATGCTCTGAGAGGTTTTACTTACTTCCACTTATTTATTCTATATTCTGCCCTCCACAGAGTTGACAGCTGACAGTAAATAAGAAAGAAATTTATTTTAATAATTATTTTTAATGTTTTGCATAGAATCAACCTTGGACCTTTTAAAATAAAAGTAAGTCTTTTAGAGGGGTGCAAAGTCCTATATATGTATATGTATGTTATATGTACTAACCCCTTCTCTTCCATTTCTTCCCTCAATTAGCGTATTTCCTTGCTGAACTTTAGTCTAGTTAATCTATCAAGAGGTGACAAAACAGTGTTGAAATCTCCAACTACTATTGTGTTGCTATCAATAGCTTTATTCTGGTCTATTAGCAGTTGTTTTTAAGTGTTTCTGGTCCCTCATATATGTTTGGGAGTGTGAGTTCTTCCTGATGTATAGATCTCTTGATCATTAAAAAGCGGCATTCACTGTTTCTTATAAACTTCTTCATTTGAAATCTAGGTCATCTGATGCTAGTATGGTTGAAAACATAGATTTGAGTATTAGCAAAAAATGACTTCTCTGTCAGTTTCAAATTACTCTTGCATGAGGAAGGAAGAAAGGGAGGAAGGGAGGAGGGTAGGGAGGGAGGAAGGAGGGTCTCACAGATATTGGAGTCTTCCCAACCCATACTCTAATAAGGAAAACTGAGTAAAGAGTTCTTCAAAACTTAGGTTCCTGGGGCTGGAGTGATAGCACAGTGGGTAGGGCAATTGCCTTGCACGTGGCTGACCTAGGTTCAATTCCCAGCGTCTCATATGGTCCCTTGAGCACTGACAGGAGTGATTCCTGAGTGCAGAGCTAGGAGTAACCCCTATGCATCGCCAAGTGTGACCCAAAAGAGCAAAAAAAAAAAAATACCAAAGAACCAAAAGCCTTAGATTCCTTAGATGACTGACCCCAGAACCTATCTTTCTGCAACTGCATAACACACCAAGCAATAACTTCCTTGCTTAGCTGGGTCAATTGCAGATTGTTTTTGTTTTCAGTTACTGTGTAAGATGGTTCTTTGCATAGCAATGACTAATTGGAACATGTCCTTAATAACAGCTTTAATAAAAGTTTATATCTATAAAAAATATAAGTCTCACTTCTCTATGTTCCTTATTTAAGGCATAAGTACATATTGCCTAGTGTTCCTTATTTGAGGCATAAATCCATACTTATGTCCACGTTTTAGGCATAAACTTTCCTCTGGTGGAAGTGAATCCAAAAGTAGACACTGTTTCTGGACCAGAACCATTAGTGATTCTTTTCAATGATAACTGTGTTTTCTATAATTAGTCAAACTACAAAATAAGACCTTCAAATTCTTCCCTATGCTCATCTGCCCCCATCTACTCTCTTAAACTCCTGATAGAGAATCAGAAAGCTTTGCAACCTGAAAGGAACCCACAGAATAATAGGACCAAGTCAATTATTTGTTTTTTATTGTTGGTGCTGTTTTGCTACCACCCCTGGCAGTACTGAGGGCTTGTTCCTGGTTGAGTGCTCAGAGATCACTCCTAGCAGTGCTCAGGGGACCATATGCAATGACAAGTGTTGAATCGGAGTCAGCCATGTGCAAGGCAGGTGCTTTACTCCCTGAAGTATGTCTCTTGCCCCAAGTCACTTATTTTACAGATAAGGAAACAAGCTATGACCTGCCCCTTGTACATAATTGATAAATCAGTGTTAGGATAAGAACCCCAGTATCTAGGCAAAAAAATTATTGTCCAGTATGTGTAACCTTCCTTCTCTGAACTGGAAATGGTCTGATTTATCTTCTGCACCCAGAGCAAAGGCTAGCCTGAGACAGAATCAGCGCCTTAGCTGAACTATTAGGGCATATGGTAAAGAGAAAGGTAATGAGTGAGCTGCCTCTCATTAGTCTATTATTACTCTGAATCAAGAAAATCCAGGCTAATACATTTGTGTATTAGAAAAAAATTAACCAAGTAAAAAAAAGGCAAAAAAACTCCTCAAATTCAATTCAAACAATCAGTTATTATTTATTCATTTTTTTCTATTTGTATAAATATTAAAATTCTCCCTGCCCCAAAAATGTAATAAACACCAAAAGTATTTTTTAACTTTGTTTTATTTTTAAAACATGCAGAACCAAAAAGATAGTACATAGGTTGGCAGACCACAGACCCAGTTTTGAATCCCAGAACTGTCCCTGAAGCTTGCCAGAAGAGATCTCTGAGCATAGAGCCAGGAGAATTTCCTGAGCACACTGGGTGTGACCCCAAAACCCAAAATGAAAGAAAATCACGCATATGTATTCCGGAAAACCTCAAACCAAGAAAGGAGTAAATGTCATAATACTCTACTTTGCAAAGTGCTGTCAAATGCAGAACTAGAAAACTCTTGAAATGAAGTGCCTAACACTCAGAAGTGATAGGGATGAAAAATGGGGTGGAGAACAGCAAGAGAAGGTGGACTGGAAGTTGAATGAACAGTTTCTAAAAAGTCTTACTTAAATTAATTTTAAGGAAAAGCATAGGGAAAGGCAGTTTCTACAGTAGAAATCTTCTCTACCAACATATCAATTTATCTCAGATAAAAATAACCTCAGTCCAAGTACACACACACACGTATGTAAAGCATTGGTTATAATCACATCCCTCCCTGATAACACAAATGAGATTGTAGGTTTTATAAGATTGAAATCATACACTTTTATAGCTTTGTTCAAGTGAATGAGTACTTGGGCTTAAAAATTATTCCACATTGTTAAAATCATGCAAAAATATCATTCTTAAGAACTTTGTAATATTCATTAACTATTTCATAATTTACTTATTTCCTTATTATTAGATATTTTCCTCAATTTTTTAATATTATAATAATATGTTAAGCTAATTTGTGTCCTACCAATGTTTTCTCTTTTTTAAACATTTTTTATTAACTATCTATGAGGTAGACCATTACAAAGCTATTCATGATTGGGTTTCAATCATACAATAATCTGAGACCATCCATCCACCAGTGTATATTTCCCATCACCAATGTCTGTTATTTCCCCATCCACTAATCCCACAGACCTACCCACCCCCCTTTCCCCACCCCTACATCAGCCTGCCTCTATGGTAGACACTTTTCTTCTTCTATCTTGTTTTGAGCATTATGGTTTGTAATGCAAGTACTAAGGTGTCGTCGTGTTTATTCAGGGTGTTCAGTATTTTTATCGAGAAGGTAAGGCTGGAGTAGCTTTTTCTAACTGGGTGGCAGCTTTGGGGTGTGGACGTGACTGCTGAGTCTTCCAGAAGTACAGGGAGGTGGGGAATTTAGCTCATCCGGACCCCAAGAAAGCCTGGAGATTACAGTCACAAAACCTGCATACCCAAATTTTCAGCAGATTATATCTTGGTGAGGTCCATGCTGAGGTAGTGGAGTTCAGCTGGGAGCATGGTGGTGATTTTGGATTGTGGAAGCAAGCAGCTGCCAGGGTCTCTGCTTGGTAGGCACCAAACTGACCCACCCACCTCTGATTTACCACCCATCTGTTCAGCCTTGTGCAGGTCTGATATTAACTGTGGCTTTTGATCTTTTTCAGGGTTAATTTACAGATCTCTGAAGCAAGGCCCCTAGAAAAGCTTACACGGTGGCACTGCAGTTGGTGTGGAGGTGGCTGCCAGTGCTTCCAGGAGTATAGGGAAGTGGGGGGAGGTAGTCCGTCCAAACAACAAGAAAGCTTGACGATTTCAGTCATAAAAGCCACATACCCGCAATTTTCAGCAGATTATATTTCAGTGAGGTCTGTCCTGAGATGTTTGCTGAGGGCATGGTAGCGATTTTGGATTCTGGGAGCAAGCTGTTGCTGGGGGCCCTGCTTGGGCAGGCACCAGGCTGAGCCACCCCCCTCTAATTTACCTTAGTCTGTTCAGTTTTGCACAGGTCTGAAATTAAATTCTGCTTTTGATCTCTTTTGAGATTTATTTATGGGTCTCTGAAGCAAGGTCAATAAATGAACTTGTATAGCTGAGCTGTATAGCTGAACTTGTAGGCATGGCTCCCACATACCTAACTTTTGGCCATTTAATTTATCCAGAAACTTGGTCCCAAGTTGTTGGGGTTTAACCAGAGACACCGTGGCATTTTGTAGGTATCAGGAAGCCTCAAGGCACCATGAGGCTGGTGATGCACTTGCCTCACAGGTAAAGGTTGACTTGCTGGTGGCACCCCATCTACTAACGTTTTTCAGAGATATTTTTTCTGGGAAACCCGTCATAAAACCCAGATATAACTAGAACATATTTTGATGAAAATTAATGTTATTTTAATAGATATAAATGAGATATAAAATATTGTATCACATCAATTTTAATGTTATTATATCTTATTAAGAAAAAATTATAATTTTACCCACAACGTTAGAAAACATGGACATATGGATAATTTATTCCTTAGTTATCTACATTGAAAATGTTCTTTTACATTTAAAAATGGGCTTTATTTAAAGGAAAATTTATGTATTTGAAATAATAGCTAACTTACCTTTCAAGATGACAACCATCTGCAATTACAATCCTCTACTATTTTTAAATTTTATTATTATTGTTATAGATGTGGTTGGAATTTCTTAAATGAGCTTGCATACACTTTTCGGTGGCCTCATACTCTTGAACTGTGGTGTTCATGTACATTTTGATTCAGTGCTCACCAGGGATCACACCCTTGGTTGCTGTGTTTTAACATAGCTGTGGAACCTGCACTTTGGTGATAGTGTGCCAGCGATCATAAAATATTGCCAGTACTACAAATGGCAGCACCGCCAGAATCACACAGCATGTGGGGTGGTGCTGAGATCATATTCTCTTGCCTTCAAGTTGGGCAGTCTACCGCTAACACCCCCTGGGCTCCATCAACCCTTCTGATAGGTAACTTGTTGAAATGAAAAGACAGACTTACAATGTTGAATGAATTCATGAAATCTGTGAACCTGAAAGAGTTCAGCAGACTGAGATGATAATGAAATCTGCAAGGAGGGAAAGAAGGTAAAATGTGTCTGTCAAATCTGGATTTTTAGAGGCCAATGCTTGGAGCACTTTGGAGCTAGAGTAGAATTAAAGTTACTGAACAGAACAGGAGAGGTCCATCACAGTGGAACCTCGCCAAATGGTCAGGTGCAAAACTCAGGAGGGGAAAAGACATGACTAATGGATTTTCTTTAAATAAATTACAGGGAAATCAGCAGGAGCAGGAGGGAGTGGCTCTTGTGCCAAAGATGGAGTTGGAAAAAATCACTTGATCACCTGACATTCCGTTACTCATCGATTTGCTCGAGCAGGCACCAGTAACGTCTCCATTCATCCTTGTCACGTGCTAGTGTAGCCCAATGGCGTCTGCTCAATCCAGGAACACGAAGAGCCTCAAACCGATCATTCAGGGTCTTGACGAAGAAGTCTGGTCATTTCATAGGTGGGCAGCCACACAATCTTTTGACGGGCCCCTGGAATCCAGAATCCAGTCAGTAATGGCTCTAGTCCAGTGATCATCTCTAAATCGCATTATGTGTCCAGCCCATCTGATCTTTGATGACTTGGCAAACGAGACAGCATCCCTGATTCTCGATCTTCGATGGAGGTCAGAACTCCGGATTTTTTCTCTCATTTGAGTGAAGCGTGGCACTCCAAGCATAGCTCTTTCAATTCCTCTTTGGGAGATCCGAATAGTGTTCTCATCCTGTTTTTGTAGGGTCCAGGTCTCTGGGGCGTATGTTAATGCAGGAAGAAGAGTGGAATCAAAGAGGTGTGCCCAGAACCAGAGTTTCTTCGTCCTCTTAGCTATTTCTTTGGCACTCTTGAAGGCGTTCCAAGCCACTCTCTTCCTCCTGCGCAACTCAGGTGCCAAGTCATTCATCAGGTTGACTTCTCAACCTAGGTACACATAACTGTTGCATTTGGAGATGTTCATTCCATTGAGAGAGAATGGAACGTCAGGAACGAGGCCGTTTCTCATGAACATTGTCTTCGTGAGATTCAGCTGTAGTCCGACCTTTCCACACTCACGGTAGAAGTTGGTCAGCATTCGTGCTGCTTGGCTAATGTTTGGTGTTATGAGAATGATGTCATCAGTGAAGCAGAGGTGGTGTCGTTGCCAACTGTCTATGTTCACTCCCATTCCTTCCCATTCCAGTCGTTGCATGACGTTCTCGGGGGTGGCACTGAAGAATTTTGGTGAAATGGTATCACCCTGGGGCTGGAGTGATAACACAACAGGTAGGGCGTTTGCCTTGCACGCGGCCGACCCGGGTTCGATTCCCAGCATCTCATATGGTCCCTTGAGCACTGCCAGGAGTAATTCCTGAGTGTATGAGCCAGGAGTAACCCCTGTGCATCGCCAGGTGTGACCCAAAAAGCAAAAAAAAAATGGTATCATCTGCCGAACCCCTCTCTTGACATGGATGATCACTTCCTTATAGAATGGTGAGATCCTGTTTGTGAATCTGTAATACAGCTCACGGAGGATGCTGATGTATTGACTTTGAACACCCTATTTGGCTAGGGCTTCAATGACCACTTCCATCTCAACAGAATCAAAGTCCTTCTTTTAATCAATGAACATTAGACAGAGTGGCATCTTGAACTCCCAACCTCAATGAACTTGGTTATTGTGTGGATATGGTGGATCGTGCTGAATCCTTTGAGGAAGCCAGCTTGCTCGCATGGTTGTTCTTCATCTAGTGTTCTGCCAATCCTGCCACCTGCCACCTCCTCCTCCTCCACTTGGAAAAAATAAGCGTTTTTTTTTCCCAAGTTCATCAAGACTGACTGGAAGGGGCTGGATTTACCCCATCTCAGATAAGGTGAAGTGAAACTTACAGTCAATGCCCCTTCCGGACCCAGAGAACTCACAATCAGCATTCTCACCCAGAGAAGAGGAAATTCTCCCCTGTTACCATAATTAAATAGCTCTGCCAGGCATGCTTACACAGGAGCATGCTGCCAGAGAAATCCACTCATATAGAAAGAGAAAAAGACCAATATAAGTAAACAGAAAAAAATAAGCCCAATAGTGGCAGAGCTAAATAATTTACCCTCAGGAAGAATCAAGATGATGCACCAATAAAACAAAAACACTCTTTTTTGTTTGTTTTTCTTTTTTCCCCTTTTTATTGATTCACCGTGAGATACAGTTACAAAGCTTTCATATCTGAGTTTTGGTGATGCAATGATCAATCACCCCTCCCTTCACCAGTGCACATTTTCCACCAACAAAATCCCCAGCACCCCAGCCCCCATTCCAACCTTTCCCCTGCCTGTTAACAAAAACACTCTTATGTTAAAAAAAAAAAAGAAGAAGAAGCAGCTGGGGGCCAGAGGGATAATACTTGCCTTGAGGGTCTGAACCTGACACCACATTTGGTCCCTCAAGCCCTGCCAGAAGTGAGCACAGATACAGGAGTAAGCCCTGAGTACAACCAAGTGTGCTCCTCTCTTCAAAAATAGTCCTGAGCACCTCCAGATGTGGCCCCAAAATGAAATAAGACAAAACAAAAAAGGACCAGCTAGATACTAAAAGCTTATTTTAAATCCCTTTATACATAAATGTATTTGTAATTATTATATTGTAGGACGTACTTATAAAATATTTTGTATTTGGATAAATTATTTTATTGTAAATAATTCTTTGATTCTACCTCTTAATGACCTAAGATAATTTATAAATTTAATTACTAGTACAATCAACACAAAACATGCAATAAAAAGTAATTTAGCTAAACAACAATTAAAATTCAAGATCTTGAAGAAATAAAAGGGCAAAATAGTGAATAACTTGAGAAAAAATATATGCAGCTTTAATTCAGGAAGGTCAATGTTTACATAGTAGGACTTTTAAGAGGAGGAAAGGGTGGAAAAAAAGGAGTAAATGGTTAAAGAAATAATTGAAGAAAATAACCCAGAACCGAAGAAAGACAAGCATTTTAGACCGAAAGAAACCCAGTACCCAGAATAATAAAAGCAATCCAAAGAAGTAACCTCATGTAATGTGGGTACTGGTAATAAAAGAAGATCCCAAATACACTCAGAAATGTCCAGCAAAACATTAAGGACAAAAATGATAACATTCTTCTTATCTACATTACTGTCTGCTGAAGCTAAGGAAGAACTACCTTCATAAACCAAAGAAATAATTTTGTGGCTATAATCCCATGTACTGCCAATGCCCCTTATAGGAGAAATGAAGGCTGGTTGAGAGATGCAAGCACTTGAGAACTCACTCCCAAACATTCTCTCTGGAAGTAAACTTAAATGATGATGCACTACCCAAGAAAAAGAAATGATGGGAACTGAAAAAAGAAAGAAAAAAGTCAGCCTGTCTAGAAGTGTGATTAAAAAAACTTCAGCACAGATGTGCTCTAGACCTAGCCAAAAGTCAGGATATTCTGGATTATTCCAGAAATTCTATCCTTTAAGAGCAAAAGGGAATTAGCAATATGATAAAGATGGCACATTTGCTTTTCAATGAAATTCCAGAAAATTCCACATATAGGGAATTATTGCCTGTAATTTGTGTATTCATATAGACAGGATATTATATAAAACCATAAGGTTAACCATCAGAATAAATAAAAATAAAAAATTATCAATAGTTTGGAGGTAGGAGAAGAGGTTAAGTAAATAAGTTACCTTCTTGGAGCATCAAATAACCTATGCTTAAAACTGGTGCTAATACTGGTAAATGACACAGATGAAGTACATAATATTGAGCAATATCAACCAAGATCAGTATCAGAAGAAATAGAAAGGCACAAACAAAAGGAGATACTTATTAGAAGGAAAACTTGGAAAGAAAACTACCATAAGATCTTAAAAGCCATATATGCATATATACATAGTTTCAGATATATATACATATATATGTATATATACATATATATATATATATGAACGCTCACATCACTCAACCTTTAACAACATGTTCTAAAGAATGGGTTTTATTTTGCTTTTTTTTTTTTGCTTTTTGGGTCACACCAGGGGATGCACAGG
>JAOXYA010486564.1:0-15766 GCA_028565675.1 Sorex palustris | reverse complement strand
TGCCTCCCCCCACCCCCCGTGCTCCTGCAGGACTCCTTCCTTCCTATCTTTACTCCTGGAATCTCGTGTCCAGTTGCCACTTTCCATCGGCCGTGGACGCATCTGGGGCTGCTGGACACAGTGCCCAGTGTGGAGAGGACACGCTCTGGCCCCACTGTCTCCCTGACTCCCTCTGAGCTCGGAGGGAGCTTCTGCGTGGGACGGGCCCCCGGGTGACGCGCCATGAGGGCTGGTGTCCCAGTTCTGATGGGTGAGGCCGCGCCTCTGACACGGTCACAGACTCTGTCCCACCGAAGCCCAACAGCGGCTAAGGCTCACCTTGGCCGGGTGTGCTCTGACCTCCCTGGGCCCCTCAAGTCATCACGCCTGGCCCTGCTGTCGCTCTCTGCCCATGAGCACTGTTTCCTCTCTGCCCGTGACGAGCACCCGCGAGTCCCCAGCTGCTTCTCAGCTGCTGCGCCGGATCCCGGGCGTGTAATTCAGAGCAAGAAACCCAGACAGAGAAGGTTCTGGAGGGAGATGGTGGCTGTCACGGTCCCCGACTTTAAAGCTGTGGAGGGGTGGTGAGAACTGGGACAGGGGGCGGGCACGGCTGGCTGGGATCAATCCCGACACCCCATATGGTCCCCCGGCCCCGGGGGACCCATTCCTGAGTGCAGAGCCGGGAGTCAGCCCTGAGCGTCCCCATGTGCTGCCCCCGAAGGCCGGGTGGAGTTTGCGCCTGACGTCTCTGGGCCCCTTGCTTGCCCTCCCCATTCCCTGTGTGTGTGTGTGCAAACACACACATGCACACACTTGCACACACATGCACACACACTCATGCATGTGAACATACATGCACACCCACATCCACACGCATGCACACATGCACACACGAATAAACATGCAGGCACATGCACCTACACATGCACACTTATGCACACGCACAAACACATACGCACACTCACACACACGCACAGTCACTCCCGATCAGGCAGGAGTAGGAGCCCTGAGCGCAGCCTGGGAGACTGTGTGGGTCAGTGGGCAGGACCCCCCTTCCAGCCGTGGCCTGTGACGTGGAGCCTCCACACGTGGCTCTTTCGGGTCCTATGCTCGGCCTAATGCTGTGGCCAGGGTGTCCTCGGGCCCAGTGGTCGGTGCCCAGCACTGCAGAGACACAGCCGGGAGCCCCAGGCCCCTCCCGGAGCCCTGGAGTCGGGGGTCTCGCGGGGTCCCCATTGGGCTCTGGGATCTGCTGAGGGCCTGGGTCTCCCCCGGGCTTTGAAAAGCTGCCGGGTGCTAAGTCAGGGGAAAGGTGGGTCCCAGGGGGGGCAGCTGGGTGCAAGGCAGGCCACCCGGTCCTGTGTCACGGCCTCCCACGCCCATGGCCACAGGCACAGGGACACGCCCACAAGGGCCAGCGGAGAGGGCAGAGCAGGGTTGGGCGCAGGCCCAGCCGCAGCCCTGGCCTGGCCCTGGGAACAGGAGCAGTGGGAAGCCACAGAGGAGCGCTGGCCGCCCCCGCAGACACATTCCAGACCAACCCCGATGCCCATCGGTGCGAAGGGACGGGCAAACATTCGCATGCCCACACGCCTCGAGCCAGGCCCCACAGAGGGAGTGTCCACGGCAGTGCCAGGAACACCTCTGGAAGGTCCAGGAAGGCAGGGCAGGCCCGTGCTGGCCGGCTCGGGCTGGGGTACCTGCTGCCCACGTGTCCGGATGAACCCTCACGATCACTCCCCAGAGCTCCTCCACCTGGCACGTGGGCTACTGGACGCAGATTGTATCAGCGGCCACCTCACATGAAAGGTTGGGGCAGTGGCCAGAGACAGGATGGGGGAAGGCACAGGCCTTGCACATGGCTGACCTGGGCTCCATCTCCTGCACCACGTAGGGTCCCCTGAGCTCCACCAAGAGGGGTCCCTGAGCACAGCGCCAGGAGTCAGCCCTGAGCATGGATCCGGGAGTCAGCCCTGAGCACAGAGCTGGGGTGACCCTGAGCATGGAGCCAGGAGTCAGCCCTGAGGACAGAGCCGGGAGTCAGCCCTGAGCTCCACCAGTATAGCCTCAAGTCTAAAACCAAAGCTCAGAGCAGGGTGGTCTGTGCAGCTCCGTCTGGTCCCCTCCAGCCCTCCTGGCCAGCACCGTGGCAGTGGGGTCCGGCAACCCTCTCTTGCCGCCTTCCGGCTCATCCTAAACAGACCCTACCTGCACCCTCAGGGTGGGAGGGCGGGGTGAGGGCTCCCAGCTGCCCGGCTCTGTCCCTGTGGGGCAGGGGCATCACTCCACGCTCCCCAGGCCAGACACCATCTAAATTCCCTGGAGTCGGCGCATCCCACCCAGGGCCTGGGCCGGACACTGTCACTCCCACCCAGCACGCGGTAACCATCAGGATGAACCGGAGACTTTCCCCGGTCACTTAGCGACTGGGCAGCTGCAGCCCCGCTCTCTTCGGTGGCGTGCTCCCGCCTCCACGGTTCCTTTCATCATCCTCTCGCCGTGGGCTGCGGCCCCCACCCCGCCAGCAAGGACATCCAGGCACTCAATTGCCGGCTCTCGCCAGTGCTGGTGCCGCAGCTGTGTTTGCACTTGGGCAGCTCTGCCGGCACCGGCCCCTCCCCCACACCTGCACCCGGCCTCATGCTGGGACCCGGAAGGAACAAAGAAAGTCAGGGACAGGCACCCCGCAGGCCACGCACAGCCCAGAAACCCGGGGAGAGGGTCTGGGTGGCCCATTTGGGTGCAGGACGCAGGCGGGGGCCACGTCATTCCCGGCACTCTGGGGTGCCCCACCCCGAGCTGCCTCACGGTAGTGGACGCAGGCGACCGGGGGTGGCCTGGCTCCGTGGGGCCAGGACATGCGTCTTCCCTTGTCTGCCTCTTGGCCCGAGCCTGCCCTCACTGGGCCCTCCACCCCCTCTGAGCTCCTGGGACCCTGCGGGCGGGCTCAGGGCCTCCTCCTGCCTCTGTGCCCAGGGGTCACTCTCAGGGGGGTTGGCAGGGGTCAGCTGCGTGAAGGCCAACACTGTCCCTGCTGACCTGGGCCCTGGGCTCTCTGGGCCAGTACTGACGGGCTTCTGTCACCTCTATGGGCTCGGTGGCGAGCAAGTTCCTGCCCTCATGAAGGTCAGCAGGGCCACTTCCCTTGTCTGCTCCAGGCAGTGCGGAAGTCCCCAGACCCACCGCGAATCTCCCCCAGGGAGTCTGGGCTGACCCGAGCAGCCACGCGCCCCTGCAGACTCCCAGCTGGGGCCTAGACACGGGTGCAAATCTGCTGGGCACTGTGGGCAGAGCGTGCGGTCACGGACGCGCTTGTCCATGGAGAGTGACCGTTGAGGGACTAGCCAGGGTCTGGCTTATCGGTCCCTGCGGCCAAGCGAGGCTATGAACAGGGCCGGAGTGACCCCCATGGCACACGCCTCCCCTGGGCGTTGCCTGGAGACTCATCAAACAGAACTGAAACTAGCTTTCAGGTCCCACAAGCAGGTGGGGCAGCCAAAGAGCCCCCCAGCTGGGAGCAGAGGCCCAGGCCCACCCCACCCCGCGCGGCCTCAGAGCGGGCCAGGAGCGAGCCCTGAGCACTGAGTATGGAGTGTTTCGAGGGCCACCAGCCATGCCCCCCGACAGTAAAAACAGGATCCAGCCCATGACAGCGCGTGTCTGTCCTCTGGCCGTGTGCTGGGAAGGACCCCCCCCCCCGAGCCTATGCCCCTGACAGGCCGCTGTCAGACGGCTCAGGACACGCGTGTGGCACAGCGTGGCCAGCCTGGATGTGAGGTCCGGCCAGGACACCTCCTGGGCACTGAGGGTGAAAGCAGCTGCCCGGACGGGTCCCCACCTGGACCCACGATGACCCATCAAACCCCAGCCTGTGTGTGAACGCAGCCACCGTGGCCCGTGGCGTGGACCGTATCCTCCACGCTGCTCAGATGACTCCTCCCCTAGTCCCGTGACCCACGGAGCCTGGTCCCCCCTGGGTGGCCTCAGCCCTTCCTGCTGTGCTCCCCAGACTGGCCGCCTGTGAGCCCTGCTGCGCGATGCCTGGGCTGCCCAGCCACCCTTGGCCCTCAGCCTGCCTCCCCGGTACCTGCTGGCCCTGGCATTCTCCTGGCCTCAGACCTGACGTGGCCCCTGACCCTCTGCTCTGCGTGTCCTCCCAGCCTGGCCTGAGGCTCTGGGCTCTGCCCCCGCCAGCTTCCCCGACTCAGATTCTTGCCCGTCCTCAGGGGCCGGGTGCTGGATGATCCGGCACCGCCGGTGTCTGGGTCCTGTCCCACCGCCCACCCAGATGGTCTTGGCTCTTAGCAAACACCCATGTTGGTGCGAGCGTGTGGTTCCATCCCTCCTGCCAGCCTCGAGCTCCCTGCACCACGACCGGCTGCCCTCTGGGGTCCACTCAGAGAGGCGCTCTCCCCGACCTGGAGCCTCGACCTTGCCACCCCCACATCCCTGGCCGCCTGCATTTCCTTGGGCCCCCGTTGCATCCCCGCCACCCCGCGGGCAGCCTGGCCCCCTTCCCTCCGGCCCTCGGCTCGGGGCTTGTCTTTACTTGTCTCCCCGCACCCAGAGCCCCGGGGGCCCTGCCACGCTGCGCCTGTGACTGTCTCGTCCCTGCAGACACGGGCAACCCCCGGCCCCGCACTAGCTCCTGCCGCCTGGCCTGCGCGGCGAGTGCTGGCCTTTCTCCCCTGCGTCACCTAATTGGGATTCTTCTGTGGCGGGAGCAGTTATCAGGCGGTCTCTTAGCAACTCGGGAGCCGACGACAGCGGCGGCGGCGGCGGGGGCTGGCGGCAGATGCCGGTGTGTTTGCTGCCGGGCAGGTACCTGTGGAACGCGGGCTCGAGGCTGGCTGGCTCTCGCCTCTCCCGGAGAGGAAGCTGAGGAGGAAGCTGAGGGTCGGAAGTGCCCCCGCCGGCCCCCCCCGCCTCGCCCGGGCCCGAGCGCCCTCCACTCTCCGGGTGACGTCAGCACCGTGACACATCCCGGCTGCTCTTAGCTCCTCAAAGCAGAGGGACGCCAGAGTCTCATTCCCTCCCTGAAAACTCCGTTTCTTCACTCGGAGCCGGGGTTCGTTTCAGGAAGGGGAAGAAACCGAGAGGCCGGGAGAGTCTCCCGGCGGGTGCCGCGTGCCCTGGTGGCGGCCACTCCAGATTCCAGCCACTGACTCGCTCACCCTTCCCGGCCACTCCCACCCCGACCAGCCCCCACCATCAGGGACCACCATCCTACACCACCACCATCACCGTCTGCCATAATCACCGACCACCACGGTCACCCCGTTACCGTTGCCGACCACAGCATTGCCGTTAACTCCAATGCGTCCCCCCCCATCCCTGTCGCCATGGCGAGGCCAGGCCCCGGCTCCCCGCTGTCCCAGTAACTCATCCCTCCACAGCAGTACAGTGAACCCGGAGGCCAGCAGGGGTGGCCAAGGCTGTGCCAAGGCCTTGCATGTGGTGCTGGGCTGGGGTCTCGTCGGGAGGGAAAAGCCGGCCTGGCCGCTGGTGCGGCTCCCAGGGGCTGTCTGAGGGCTGGCTGGGTGGGGGGATGGGGTGGAGACAGGCATGGGGGTGGGACTGTGCAGAGCAGGGGGTGCGGGCTGGGCTGGGTCCACCCAGGGGACAGTCACAGACCAGCTAGGGTGAGGGAAGGCCGCAGTGGCCACCGTTGGGGCATGCAGGGCCTCCGGGTCAGACAGGGTGGTGAGGAAGGGGGCTACAGCCGGGCCGGGGCAGACACCACTACCACCTCGCAGTCTCACCCCTGAGGGTCCCTGCACTTGGCTGGGCCCAAAGGCAACGCCGTACCTGGCCCCCAGCACGTGCAAGAACCCAAGTTTGCTTCTGCCCCCACCTCTCCTTACCCCCGTGCCCCTGGCTGGGCCCAGTTGGGCGTGTCATTGTCTCTGGGGGTCCGCAAAGGCTCTGGAGAGCGGGTTGGTCCTGGACCCCCAGGCAGGCAGCCTGGGGGGTCCCGGCCTGACCCCTCCCAGGACCCTCTTTCCTGCTGACTCGCCTCAGCCCCTGCCCCTCCTCCTGGCCCTTCAGAGACCCCGTGCAGGAGGCCAGCGGGCGGTGGGCTCGGCCGGGCGCTTCGAGTGGGCACTGAGGTTGGCTTCCGCCTTGGCAGCCCGGCAGCCCGGGCGGGTGGAGCCAAACATCCCTCTAGCTGCCGGGAGTTTCCGCCTGCCGGATCACGGGAGCCGCAGGCCGGACATGAAAGGCAATTTATCCCTGGGAAGCACCTTCGACCCCAGAGACGGCAGCGACTGGGCAGAGCTGTGGGGGCGGGCACAGTGCCGGCATCTCCACATGCTGGCAGGAGCCAGGGGCACAGACCCCCCCAGCCCATGGCCCTCGGTCCCGCCCAGGATGGGGTCGGTGTAGGCACTCTGGACCCGCAGCAGAGTTGGCCCCAAGCGGTCCAGCTCTCATGCCTCTTTGGAGCCGGTGAACAGACTCTGACCCACCCTGGGGGCCGCTCGGGGCTGGCAGGGACCCCCACGGCTCCCCGGTGGGTGGGGGCTGCCGCAGGGGCTTTGGGGGCTCCTCCGTGGAGGGACGAGGTGGGGGGATCAGAACAGGTGTGGGTGGTGTGATGGGGCCTCGCCGGGCCTGGGGCCGCGGGCAGAAGGGGACAGTGAGGGGCCCAGGACTAGCCCAAGGGGTTGGACACGCAGGGGGAAGTCTAGGGATGAGGGTCTGTGACCAGTCAGGGGCACCCCGGGGGCTGAACTAGTGATCATCCACCTCCCTCGACCTGCCAGCTCGCCCACACGCACAGACACACAGACACACGTGCACACATGCATACCCCACCCGCACACACACATGCATGCACACAGACACAAAGACACACACGTGCAGACATGTGCACACACACGCATACCCCCCTGCACACATGCATGCACACAGACACACACGTGCGCACACACGCTGCCCCCTATGCACACATGCATGCCTGCCCACACACTCTCGGCACACAGACACAGCGAGACACAAGCGCGCACACCCACACACACCCTGTGCTGTGGGCCTTGCCAAGCCCGTCTGGGCTGGCTCCAGGCGGATTGTTCTGGGAGCCACAGAGGGGAGCCGGCGGGCGCCATAGCCGGCCGTGCCACACAGCCCGGTGCCCGCATGGTCTGGCAGGGTCGGGGGCCGGGCCCCGCAGAGCCAGAGCAGACGCAGCCGTCTGCCAGGACGCAGCTCTGTGCCTTTCAGAACCTGCCCCCGAGATGCCCGTTCCTTGCACCCATGGGCCCTGAGGAGTCCGAGCTGGCAGGTGCCCCTGTGCTTAGCCCTTGCCCGCGGCCTGGCCCCGACCACCTTCACTCTCCGGGGCTCCCCGTCCACCTGGGGCTGGGCAGGCCCGAGTTCAAGTCCCGCCCCCGCTTCCTGAGGGGGCCTGGGTGTTTCAGGGCCTCCACGGACTGGGGGGAGGGTCAGCAGACTGACCGCTCCTGGCCCAAGCCTGGAGGCTGGGAACAGTGGTGGCCATTGCCCAAGCACCAGCTGCTGGCCCCCAGAGTCCCCTGGGCACCCTGGGGCATGTCCGGCCTGATGCTGGCGCTGGCGGGAAGCTGGAGTCCCACAGGCCTCCCTGGGCCCCTGCGGAGTGACAGGAGGTGCCCGAGGGGTGCTGGCCTGGGGCTACTGAGCTGTGCGGGCCATGCTCGTGGCAGGACAATCAGGACAGAGTGTGGCCCCCTCCCCCAGGGCTGCGCCCCTGTGTCCACACGCGCTCTGTGTCCTGCCCACAGCCTCCAGGTCCTGCCGCTGAGTCCCTGGCACCCAGCGCTGCCTCCTTGCTGGAGCCCGGCCATTCCCGGCCCCGGGCACCATAACAGCAATGGGAGATGCAGCCACAGCACGTGGGACGGCATGTGGCCACCGTGGCACAGTCAGGGACCGCGTTGGGGGACGGCTGGAAGCAGGGACGGGTGGCCAGTGACACACTGGGCCAGAGCTGCCCCTTCTTTCCTGCAGGCTCCAAGATGCAGTGTGGCCGACCAGGCAGGCGGCCTCAGTGGACAGAGGGAAGGGGCAGCCCTCCCCCACCCCTCCTGCCCCCGTCATGCCCACCCACCCGCTCCCGCAGGAACTGGGGGTGTGGGGCAGAGCAGCGGGCAGTGGGCAGCGGGAGGCAGGACACAGCAGCGGGCGGGCACCGGGAGCGTGGCCGCCAACAGGAAGCGGGCAGAGCTCCCGCGGAACCTCAGAGAGGGAGGTCGGACGCGGGCTGGCCACTGAGCCTTCTGGCTGGGCCGCCCACAGAGGAAGAGGGGAGCAGCGTGTCCTCAGATGGACTGTCCCCTCCAGCACAGCCCAGTGGCCCCAGAGCCCGCGGCCAAGTGTAGCCTGCAGGACGGGTGGTCAAGGCTGCTCCCGACTCCATTTGCGTCTGAGTTCATTTTCCAGAAGGTTCCGTTGGGTCGCTCCCTTGCCCTGCCGTGACCCCTGAGCCCGGGCAGGTAGGGCAGCCTCGTGCCAGGAGGCCCCGTGGGTGCCCGGAACAGGGACATGCCCAGCCAGGCAGCGCTGCTGGCCAGCCGTGTGTGAGACCATGGTCCAGGCACTCCCTTGACCCGTCCTGGCCTCAGTTCACTCCAGGCTGAACCACCGTCATGGAATCTACGAGGCAGGGAGGGGCACTGCGGGGCGGGTGTGACCCTGAGCCCTGACGGGGACAGACAGCAGCCTTCCCGCTGGCTACCCGGCGGGCAGTCGGGTGTGTGTGGGAAGCGGAGCGCCTGAGTTCCCATCTGAGGTCATGGACAGTGGATGGTGGCCGGGCCCACTGGCCCCTCACCAGACCTCCAGAGCCACTCGATGCCTACCGCCCTGCCGCGCCGGTCAACGGGGCCCCTGCCACCGTCTCCGTGGACTGGCTCCGGCTCCCCGCCTGCCTCGAGTGCGCGCTCACCACTGCCTTCACGTGCCCACGTGGGTGCTACGCGTCTGGTCCCTCGGGTGCTGCACCCACACTCCCGTCTCTGGGCACCTTCTCATCCTGTCCAGAAAGTTCCATGCTGCCAGCCCTAGCAGGAGCCCGCGTGGCCCCACATGGAAGTCCAGCGGGACCCCCGGCCCCTCCCTGCTGGCGTCCCTCCCGCAGGGACACCTAGAGGCCGCGGGGGTCCGGGGTGGGACCCCTCCCTCGGCCATCCTGCACACCACGTGGGCAGCGCGGAGGCAGGACCCGGCCAACCCCAGCCACGCACAGTCAGGCTGATTTGTGTCAAAAGAAGCTGCTCGTACCCGCCTGGCCTGCCTATGCCCCCCGGGGTCTTCCGTAAGTGTCAGCACTGCCCCATGGGGCCCCTGAGGCCGGGAGCGGGTCTCTTCCCAACGGGGGCCACGGGGGGCCGCAGGAGGCAGGAAAGGGCTGTTGGTGGTGCCATGAATGGAGGACCCCCTGCCACGCACGCTCCCCTGCAGTTTGGGCAGGACTCGGCGCTGGTCCAAAACATCCTTCACACAGACGGACGGGTGTGAGCGCGCACGTGGTGATGGGGCCTGGAGTCCTCCCAGCCCCCCCGGAAACCCACCTCATCGCCGGCACACAGGAAGTGTCCACCAAGGCGACCCCCATCCCCGCACCCCCGGGAAGCTCTGCCTTCACGTAAGGAGACAGCTTCAATAAACCAAGGCACAGATGCCCAATGGGTTCTTCGGAAGCAATTAGGGATGAATGTGTAATATTCCAAGGAGCATATGTGCGCCTCAGCTGAAAAGTCATGGCAGCAGACATTAATATAAATCTGTTCTTAATTTTTAAGTTGACATTTCGGGGGAAAGACGGGAAGTTTCTCCCCGGTGCTGTGATGACAGGCACTTCACTTGGTTGGGCGCGCTAGCAAGGGGCGTCCCGGGACGCTGAGAATCCCGCGGCCCTCGAGGCCCCGCCGAGCGAGCGACCGATGTGGTGGTGGGTCAGCCGCAGCCCACTCGCCCCAGCCCTGCCAGATCCCTGCGGGCACCTTGGGGACCTCAGTCTCTCCCTGGCCCGGCGCGGGCACAGGAATCACCAGAGAAGGTGGGGGGGGCAGCTTTCTGGTACCCTCAGCCCACAGAGCCCACGGAAGGAGCTAGGTACACACCTGTGCACACACGCACACCAAGGCATGCAGCCCACAGACACTCTATCACATGCATGCACCCGCACACTCCACACACATCCTGTGTACATACCCTGTGTACACACGTACAACCCGTGCACATGTGTGCATATATGCACATGCATACACTCACGCACGTGTGTACAGCCCATGTACATATTCCCACATCCATGTACACACATGGACATTGTCATAGCACCCCCATGCACACACTCATGCCCGTGCATATACATGCGCACACATGACTCATGACTCACACCTGGGTACATACGCACACGCATGTCCACACACATGAACACACATGTACAACCCACACATACCCATGTGAACGCCTGTGTACACATCCATGTGCACACTTGCACACACCTGAGCACCCATACACACTCACACAAACCCATGTTTACACTCCAGAGAGTGCCGCAGCCCCTCGGCCCCACGCCCAGACGTACACGGCCCCCACTGGTCCCTTCTGAGCTGGAGGCTGGCAGGAAGGGGGCAGAGGCTCCTGTGGGCCCGGGAGAAAATGGAACCCGGACACAGAAGCTCTCAGCTGACGTCCCCGCGGCGCCAAAGACCAGGCCACACCAGGCCACACCACAGGGCCTTGGCACCTGCTCCCTGCCAGGCCGCGTCCCAGGAAGTGTCTAGAACAGCCGTCCCGTTCCGTTCACCAGAGGGCCAGTTACCCGCCATGCCCCCCAAAGGCCTGCTCCCCCAAGTAGCCTGCGGGGGCCCAGGGAGGCTCTCCACTCGCCCATAGCTCAGTACCCAGAGCACATGCCGCCCCGGCTGGGCTGGCCCCTTCAGCATCTGGCCCCCTCCAGCCCGGGGTCCAGGCCATCCCTGCTCCCTCCGCATCCCAGGGTGTTCCCCCTGCAGTCTGACACATGAGAGAGTGCTCCCTCCTTGTCCCATGGTGCTCCCCCTGCTCTCTGACAGTGCTCCCTCCTCATCCCAGGGTGCCCCCGCTGCTCTCTGATAGTGCTCCCTCATTGACTCAGGGTGCTCCCCCAGCCTCCAGGGCGCGCCCCATCCCTGAGTCAGCCCATGCTCTGCCTTTCTCTACCCCCTGAGTGGCCTCATCTCCTGCACCCACTTGGTGCCCCTGGCCGCTGCCCAGCGGACGCTCTGCGGAGCCGTGGGAGGGGGGAGTTTGGCAGGAACCGTCCCGGTGGGGAGGGGCACGGAGCGGTGGAGCGTGACCCACGGCGATAGCGGCAGTGCCCGGAACTGGTGAACGAACAGCGAAGAAATGAATGAGTCAACGGATGAATGTGTGTGACCGAGAACGAGAGGGAATGAGTGAGTGAACAAATGAATGCGATAGCAAACAATGGAACGGACGACTGCGGTGGATAATGGATGAATGAATGAATGGGGTCATGAGTGGGTGAGCCAGCACCCGGAAGAAGGAATGAATGAATGAAAGGAGAGGAGAGGCCGTGAGCAGCACGAATGAGTTAATGCCTGAGGACCCGGCCCACGCGGGTCCAGCCCAGCAGGGCAGCGCGGCCACAGGGCCCACCCCCACAGCCCGCGGCCCGGCCCGGCCCGGTGTGGACGCGTCAAGCCTGACCCGGGTCTGGAGGCGCCGTAATCCCGCCAGGGAGCCCGAGACTTTCCCGGGATTAAAGAGTCAGCGTGATCTGGCCGGCCCACCTGCCCGCCCGCCCGCGGCCACCCTGGGCTGCTCCTGCCCGCTCCGCCCCCCCCCCCGCCGGCCGCCCCCACCCTGCAACGGGCAGGCCAGCCCTCTGCGAACGGGCAAGCGAGCGCCGTTGGACAGGAAGGGCCACAGGCAACTGTGCCCGGCCACAGGCCACCCCGGCACCAGGAGAGACCGAGCCCAGCCCCGGGGCACTTGCTGGGTGACCCTGAGGGGCCTGAGAGGAAGCAGAGGCCACCCGGGGCTTATCCTGCTGCCCCACACCCTGCCCACCCCTTCTGCTGGAGTGGTTCCTGCTGCCCCACTGGGTGGACAGTGCCACAAGGGCCCTCCCAGCAGGGAGAGTGCAGGGATCCGGGCTTGGGGTGAGTGGCCGCAGGTCGGCCCCGGAGGCCGCCTGGCGTCTGCCCTTGTGGCGGGTCCCCCCGAGCCTGCCAGACCCCTACCCTGCTCCCTACCCAGCACTCCGTGGGGCTCCCCCACTCCATGGGGCCGTGGGCCGAGTGTTCTCTCACCTCCCGGGCTGCCGGAGACGGGGAACGGGCACCCGCGTCCTGCCCGAGAGCCGGGAGCCCCTCTGACCTCGGGGTTCTCGGCCGGGAGCCGGGGTTTGGCCCAGCTCCAACGCCCCCACGCCGCCACGGCACAGCCCAAGGGCCCGTCAGGAGCCGCATCTGCTCAGCCCCTCTCCCGGCCTCTCGCTGACCCTGACCGTCAGGGCCAGGCACGGGGTCACCGTTGCACCTGCCCACACCGGCCGCTAGCCTCCCTGAGTCACGGAGGGAAGGGTCCCGACCGTCCCACGCCCCCACCCCCTCCCAGAGCAACCGGAGGGCCGCGGGCTGAGCTCTGAGCCTGCGTCCACTCAGCAGGGCCCTTGCAGACCAGGCCAGGCCTTCCCAAGGCAGCGAGGGGCCAAGCCATCCCCCAGCATGCCGGAGCCCCTGTACAGAGCCCCCACCTCGCGGCTGCGTGCCCCTGACGGCTGCTGGGTCCCCCAGACAAACGGAGCAGATTCCCAGAGGGGGCCGGGGCACGGGGGTCGGGGGGCGCGTTTAACCCACTGGCTCTGACGGGCAGGGGGCAGCGGCCTCCCGCCCTGCTTGGCCTGAGTCCATGGAGGCAGCGGGGTGGTGGGCTCTGCTCCAGTCTTGGGGGGCTGCGAGGGAGGGACCCTCCCCCCCGACCAGCACCCTCGGGCACCCTCGCCGTCCCTGAGCTCGGGACTCCTCTCAGCACCCTCCCACCCGACACGCCTGGTGCCCACCAGCTGCCCAGCCGCGCGCTCGTCCCGTCAACATCCTCACAAAGCCAATGGGCATCTCCGGGCCAGACAGGGAAAGGCCACTGAAACCCCCTCCCCACACTGTTCGCGTCTCAGAGCTGTCCGGGTGAGGACCCCCGGCGCGACGCCCACCCGCACGCCCGGCCCACGGCTCCACTCACATCTGTAGGTCATCTCGAAGCTGTCGCTGATGTTCACGATGTCGATCTGGGGAAGCAGCTTGGGGGGCTCGGAGAGCTGCGACAGGGCGAATCTGAAGGCCGCATGCTCCTGGGACTGCTGGCTGGGGAACAGCCCCCCTGCGAGAGAGCGCCGTGAGCTGGGCCCGCCCGCTGCCCACACTCACCCAGCAGGGCCAGAAGCCCCAGACCCTGTCCCTTCTGCTGACCACACCAGGCAGGGCCAGAGGCCCCGGGCCCGTCCCCTGTGCCGACCACTGTCCCTGCAGGCCCTGACCCCCGGCACGTGGCTGCGTGAGGTGGGCAGCGTCCCTGCCCGAATGCGGGGCTGCGCCCTTGGGGGCTGGCTGGGGTCAGCTTCTCCTTGCGAGCCAGGCCGGGCCGGACCCCACCTGGAACCTCCGTTGCAGTAAGTGGCTGGCCGGGCCTCTGGGCCCCTGGGAGATCCCAGCCCCTCGTGCGTCTTGGCCACGTGGGCCCCTGGCCCAGTGCTCCTGGCACGGCCGTGTCCGGCCCCTGCGTCCACCGCCCGGCTCCGGGCAGGAGTGACCGTTATGTAAGGGTTCGCCCGGGTGTTCCCCGACCCAGCCTGAGCCTCAGGACCCGGGGCTTTGGTGCCTCTCCGGACCCCCGGGCAGGGACCTCGGGAACCGACCACAGCTCCGGCCCTGGGTCAGGACTCGTGGGCGGCCAGTCCCTAGCAGTCCATGAACGAGAGGTCCCTTCCTCATCCGAGGCACCATGTGCGTCTGCAGGGGGCCGTGACTCGGCCGTGTACACCCACAGCGTGGCACTCGTGGGAGACAGACCGGCGGGCCAGGTGGCCGGGCAGGGGACACGCCAAGCACTGACCCGACACCCTGGTCCCTGTTCCCCGCCACAGTGACTGTGAGGACACCAGCCCGGGGGCAGCCCTGACAGTCTCGGGCCGGGGAGAGTCTTCCTGCATGAGGCACGTGCACACACGCGTGCACACGCATGCACGCATAGACACAGCACCTATGCACACACGTGTGCACACCCGCTCCAGGAGGGCCTAACAGGTGTCAGGAGACAAGTTTCTCCAGGGCCCTTTTCAGCCCCCGGGAGCTGGGGAGCCAGACTGGAGCACGTGGCGATCGCCCCCCCCACCCCCAGCCCCCAGGCTGCCTGCTGGGGCTTTGTCTGCTCACAAGGAGGGTGGGCAGGCGGGGGGACCACCGGGAGTGGGCAGAGCGGGAGCTGGGGGGGGGTCCCTGGGCTCATGCCTCCTCATCCCACAGCTGCAGCTCCACGGCCTCGCAGCCTGTCCCTCCCTGGCCCGTGGCCACAGGAGGCAGCGTGTGTGCATATGTGTGTGTGCGTGTGTGTGTGCGCGCGTGCGTGTCTGTGTGTGTGAGAAGCCCTCGGAGCCGGGAGCCGGGGCAGGCGCAGGACCCCGCGGGCACCAGGCGGAGACCCCAGCCCGGGCCTGGCGTGTGGGGGTCGGGGTGCAGAACCGGCGAGGGGCAGCCACCTGTGTGTCCAGCCCCATACTCAGCACACACAGGGATGGACGTGGCCCCACCGCCCTCCCCTCCGGCCTCACCCGAGAGTCTCCCCGGCAGCGAGCGTGGCCGCCCGTGTCACAGGTCCCTGCCTTGCGTGTGGGTGCGCGTGCGTGTGCGTGTGTGTGCGTGTGTGTGTGTGTGTGAGAGAGAGAGAGAGAGAGAGAGAGAGCTCTTCGGTGCTCCGCGCCTCCGCCCGCTTGGGGGGCGCCCCCTCCCCACGCGCCCCTGCACAGCCCCCGTGGGTGGGGGTGGGGAGCCGGGCGCAGACCTGTCCCGGAGCCACTCACCGATCTGGATGTTGTTGGGGAAATTGGCCCCCACCACGGCGCCCAGCAAGCCCGTGCAGAAGGCCAGCAGGCACTGCATGTTCCCGCTGGCATCGGCGAGCGCGGAGCCGGGCACAGCGGCCGTCCCTGCCCGTCCGTCCTGCCTCCTTCCTCTTCCTCGCTCGCCTGCAGCCTCCCAGGGCTGGCGGTGGCAGAGCCGGCAGACACAGAGACACAGGCGGGCGCCCTCCTCCGAGCTGGGCGGGCGGCGGGCGGCGCTTCCCTCGCCCCTCCCCGCACCCCACTCACACAGGCTGCCGCTCCCGCGTGCGTGCAGGGGCGGGGCGGGCCGAGCTCCCCGCCCTCCCCCGGGCGCTCCCCGGCGGCCTGGGGGTCCCCGCCACCGCCCGGCGCCCCCCCCCGCCCCCGGCTCCATCTAGGCCACCAGGAATCACGGCCGAGTGGGCGCGTGTGCAGTGCTGGCCCAATTATCCCTACAACTGATTTCTCTGGGGGACCCGGGCTCGCGCGCTCGGAACTTAAAGGGAAAGAAAGGTAACTGGGGGCCGGGGGGGGCCGGCTGTGAGCGAGACCCTGTGCCCGGGGCAGCCCCCTGCCCGGCAGGGCTGCTGCTGGGGGCAGGTTCCCCTCAAACCTGTGCCCTGCTCCCGCCCGCTGGGACAGGGCGTCCCCCCCTCGGCTCCTGAGCAGGTGACACTGCCCCTCCTGGACACACAC
>JAOXYA010486557.1:0-15767 GCA_028565675.1 Sorex palustris | reverse complement strand
AGTCTCAAAATGGAGACGTTACTGGACCTGCTCAAGCAAATTGATGAATAACGAGTGGACAATGATAGTTTTTTATTTTTAAATTGTTTTAAATTTTATTTATTTATTTTATCCTTCTTTTGACTTTATTTAATAAGTTAGCTTCCAGTTTCATTTATGTTGGCATGATCTCATTATTTCTTACTGCTGTGTAGTATTCTATTGTGTATACATACAACAGAATGGAGAGATAGCACAAAGGGTAGGGCGTTTGCTTTGCACGAGTCCAACCCAGGTTTGATTCCTCTATCCCTCTCAGAGAGCCCGGCAAGCTACAGAGAGTATCCCACCTGCATGGCAGAACCTAGCAAGCTCCCCATGGCGTATTTGATATGCCAAACACAGTAACAACAAATCTCACAATGAAGATGTTACTGGTTCCTGCTTGAGCAAATTGATGAACAACGGGAGGACAGTGCTACAGTGCATACGTACAACATCTTCATCATCCTTACTGTCATTGGATATCTAATTTAAACCGTTGCTATTGAACACTGCAATGAATACTGTTGTGCACACCTTATTTGGAATAAATATTTTTCTGTCCTAGGCTTAGACACCAAAATGTGGTATTACTAGGTCATAAGGAAGCTCAATTCTGGTTTAGTGAGAATCTTCAATACTATTTTCCATTGGTGTTTAATCAGATGACAATTCCACCACCAGTGGATGAGGTTCCCTTTCCAACACATCCCCGCCAACTGAGATTTCCCTGCATTTTGATCTGTGCCATAGTCACTCTTGTAAGATAATGTCTAATTTAAACTCAGTCCAAAACTTATGTATCAAGTGTCATATGTATGTATGTATCCTTTGCAAACAACCAAATACCCAAATCATTTTCACACCAGTCTCTGCACACATTTCTTGGAAGTTTTAGGAGTTCCAGAAAGAGAGGAAAGAGGGAAAGGAAAAGATTGGTTGAAGAGATAACAGGATAATTGAGAACAAACACGGAAAACAGAATTGGAGCACAGAGACCCAAAGAGTTCCTGCCACAGAAACCAAACCGAACTACACCAATATACTTTGTCATTCAAAGGGCACAAACCAGAAACAGACTTCTTATGGTCACAGTCAGAAGCAAAATAAAGCATACAAGGGACAAACACCAGATTTACAAAAGATTTCTCTAGTGAAAATCTGCAGTTAAGAAAAATGGAAAACATGTAGAAAGTATTGAATGAAAATAACTTCCAACCAAGAATCCTCAAACCAGAAAGATTCTCACTCAAAGTGGGAAGATGGCTAAAAATTTTTCTCAAACAACAATTAAGGACATATTTGGAATCTTACTCAGCTCTAGTGAGGATACTTACTTGAAAAGGAAATAGTACACAGTGCAACCAAGCAAACACTACATATTGACATGCTCATAAATTCCTTCATGTCAGTAATTTCTCTAAAAAATTAAAAATTACTTAAAATTGTGACGTGAAATTACATAGTGTATCAGGATAACTAGGAAACAAACCCAAAAGTTTAGAGGGAACACACTTTAACTCCTGTCTTATACACTGACTCCCAGTCAATGTTTGGAGAATCTATACATAGGTTAATGATAGAACAACGCCGGGACAGTCTCACTGGCATCAATCCAAATAGCATTCAAACTACAATAGATACTAAAATACAGGGAATAACACTGCATACTCATTAAAACATCAATAGAACATAAGGACTTATCCATTTTCAACATATATGCACCAAATGAATGGGCATTTTGAAAAGGGACTGTTGAGAGACCTGAGGAAATACATCAACTATGGCACAGTTTTTAATAGATACTGCAACAGACCATTGTCTCCAGTCCAAGTACCAATCAGGTCAGAGAACAGAGGAGATTGAGTGTGTTCAGGGTGGTATGGCCACAGACTCAATAGACCACTCTCATCAACCAGGCAAAACAGTAGTAAAGAAGCAAGTGCAATAAATGAGGAGTTGAAAGAACTGATTCTAGTAGACAAATCAGGACCCGTTTAGCCCTCAAAAATGGGGAATATGTTATTCTTCAGTGAGCCCTGGACTTTCTATAGGATTGAGCACACGGTGGAAAATAACTCAGATGTCACAAAAATGGAAATCACACCAAGCATCTACTAAGACAACAAAACCACAAAAGTGAATCGATTATGAAAAGAAAGTGGCAAAAATATTAGACACCTGGCAAGTAAACAATATGCTGTTTAATGACAATTGTATCAAAGAGGCACTGTAGCACTACCCTTCCATTGTTCATCAACTTGCTAAAGCAGGCCCAGTAACGTCTCCATTGTGAAACTTGTTGTTACTGTGTTTTGGCATATTGAATACGTCATGGGTAACTTTCCAGGCTTTGCAGTGCTGGCGAGATACTCTCGGTAGCTTGTCGGGCTCTCCTAGAGGGGCAGAGGAATCGAACCCGGCTCTGCCGGGCTGGCTGCGCACAAGGTAAATGCCCTACCGCTGTTCTATCAAATAGGAAGTAAAACTAAATAAGAAAATTCTTAAAATATTTTGGCCATATATGTGTATTCTTTTCCAAGTTTCTGATTATTTCTTCTCCCCAATTTTTTATGGGCTTGGCAGAGTGTTTCTTGTAAAGTGCTACCATAGCTTTAAATATGTTACATTGCCATGTGGGTGGTAGGGAAATATTTTCTCCCAGCCTGTGGAGCACAAACACTCACTACCATAACCCATGGGACATAGCAAAAGCAGGACTAAGGGGAAAGTTCATTGCTATTCAAGGACACAATAGAAAAAAATTAAGGGCTCAGATAACTGATCAAACCTGCCAGCTGGACAAACCTTAAACAACATATGAGTCCCAAAGGGAGTAGTAGGCAGGATATAATAAAAATTAGAGCCAAAAGCAATGGTGCAGGAAACAAGACAAGAATACAAAGAGATTGAAAAAAAATCAACTGAAACAGGTGTAAGGTTGTTGTTTTTTTTCTTTTTGGTTCACACCTGGCAATGTACAGGGGTTACTCCTGGCTCATGCATTCAGGAATTATTCCTGGCAGTGCACAGGGGACCATATGGGATGCTGGGAATCAAACCCATGCCGGCTGCGTGCAAGGCAAATATTATCCCTCCAGCCCCAGTGTAGGGTTTTTGAAAGAATAAACAGATAAATAAACCATTTGTTAAATTCACTAAGAAAACAACTATTCATATAAAGGTAGGGTATCAGTTGACAGGGAAGAAATTGCAGCAACACCTAAGAAATACAAAAATTTTAAGAGGCAATTTTGGACAGCCCTATACTGCCAAGATCAAAAACCTAAAATTAATGGACACTTTTTTTCTTGTTTTTTAGCTACAAGTGGCTGCACACAGCTTACTTCTGGCTCTACATCTAGGTATTTATCACACCAAGAAGTGCTCCACGGGTCGTATGCTGTGCTAAAGATCTAAGCCTGTTAGGCCACATGCAAGCTAAGTGCCCTCTTTGCTCTAGTATCTCTCTGCCACAGAAATGAAACAGTAGAATCATATGAACTTCCAGAATTGAATCAGAGGAAACAGAAAACCTGCACAGACCAATGCAAAGTAAAGAAATTGAAATAGTAGTTAAATAACTCCCTAGGACCAAAAGTCAGGTTCATATAGATTCATTTGTGAGTTCTATCAAAACTTCAAAGAAGACACTGAGTGGTCATACTCTTCTATCTCTTCAAATATCAAGAAAATAGGTTCTCTTATTAGCAGCTTCTATTTAACCAACATTACACTGGTACCTAAAAACGTATATACTACTAAAAATGAAAATCACAAACGGATGCGGCAGTGAGCCACATCTATTCAAGTGTAATCGTCTGATTTGGGTTCTTAGGCATTTGAATGAATCAATGCTTATGGCCAAGTTCATGTTGACAAGGACACCAACACCACAGACGCCTCTTTTGTCACATGTTCCGAAGAGTACTTCTCCAGTGTTGAAAACGGCGTGATGAGATTGGTGCCTTCTTGTCTTGGTCAGACCAATGATGTCGTAATTGATCTTTCGTGCTTGTACTATCGGGTCCTTGATGGATGCATCCAATGCCAGCGTACGTGTATAGAAAGTACACAGTCAGTTTTATCCTTCGTTTTGTCAGCCTAGTTCGGCCTTGAGATTTTATCAGCCTCTCCTTCCTCATTCTTCTTAATGCTGCTATATTTTTGGCTCTTTCAGGGACCAGGGAATGACACCCATTGTATTTACTGTTTTTGGCAAATAGAATACGCCACGGAGAGCTGTTAGGCTCTTCGAGAGTGATAGAGACTTTTGGGGAGGCCTCTAATTGCCCTATCCAGAGGGATCATTTCTAATTGTTATTGTCATACTGGTCCCTTCTGTATCCCAACTGCCATTTGCCTCCCACACACTTGCGGCAAGCTTCCAAACATTGATCAGTCCTCCTGGCCCCCGTTTTACCTGACCTTGGATATTAGTCTCATACTTGCACCAAGATTGATGAATTCTTGTTTACTCTCTAGCTTGCTTCAATCTTGAACAAATACAATTAAAAAAAATAGCAACATATCTCAAGACTTTTTCAGGAACAAGAAGCAGAGTGTGTAAATGCCTAAGGCCATGGGAGAAGTAATGACCTTGAGGTTCCTGGTTCGTTCCTGGAGCCCTCCAGTTTCCTGTGGAGCCTATTGCCACCTCCAGGGAGAGTTGCTGACACACAGGGAGAGACAGATACTCACTAGGTAAGGTGATGATGTTTTCCGGAATCTCATCTCCAACCCTGAGACCAAAGAAGGGATAAAGTCAGGCAGAAATATCAGCAATGCCAAAACTCCTTGAAAGACAGATCATTTTTTTTCCATGAAACATCTTGCTCTGCCCTTATTTCTATGTGAAAACTGAAAGTGATCTAGCAGATAGCAAGTTCCTGTCCCCATCACAAAACTCCAAGTTCCAAACACCAATGAAGACTTGAAAAAAATCAAGCCAGAATCTTTTGGTTCTCCTCATCCTTGGAGCTCTTTGACTTAGGCAGAGGAACCAAATGGGTCACGTTGAGTCCTGCATTTTTTTTCAATCACCTAGAGATACAGTTACAAACATTTATGCTTGAGTTTCAGTCACATAGTGTTTAAACCCCCATCCCTCCACCAATGTACATTTCCCTCCACCAATGTCCTTGATATTCCTCCCACCATCCCTACCCCAACCCCTATCTATATCCTACTTTGGGGCATTATTGTTTGCAATACAAATAATGAGAGGCCCTCATGTTTGGTACTTTGTCTACTTTCAGCATACATCTCTTATCTCAAGGGATCCCTCAAACCATCATTGATTAGTGGTCCATTTTCTATTCCAACTGCCTTCTCCCCAACCACATGAGGCTGACTTCCAACCATAGACCAATCCTCCTGGCCCTTGTCTCTACAGTTCTTGGGTGTTAGTCTCTTACTATTTTTATATACCACAAATAAGTTCACATTGTATATCTTTCCCTATTCTTCTGAGTCCTGTCTTTGAGACAGAACACAGTACCTGCCTAGCTTATAAAACCCCAGTTGATCCCACCAGGCTATGCATTATTGATTTTGTTCAGATAATATGCAGTAATAAACTTTGCTCTCCTTTTTTCTCTCTGCATCACTTGGGAAACCCTATTTGCAAAATGTGTCTTTTAGAGACCAGAACAATAGTACAGCAGGTAGAGCTTTTGCCTTGCACACAGTTGACATGGGTTCAATTCCCATCATCCTATATGGTTCCCCAAGCACTGTCAAGAGTAACTCCTGAGTACAGAGCCAGGAGTAACCCCCAATCATCATCACGTGTGATCCAAAAATGAAAGAAGAGAGCTTGGAGCACACAGTAAGAAACCTGGCCAGCGGGATCCACAACTCCCAGAGAATTCTCCGGGCCCCATACTGAGCCTATATCACCAGAAGGTTCAAGATGGGGTAGATGCTGTCTCCCCGGCATCTCCAGATGGAATCCTGGCTACCATAGCTTCTACAAGCATGGCTCCGGTATGCAGGCACCAGGACTAAGCGGCCGCACGACTTTTATTGATATGTAAAGTGAGCAATGGAAAATAAATGATCTAGTGTCTGTCCCTGGAAGGCAGGCTTTATTGGTGGTGGGAAAATTTGAGCAAAATATAATGTCCAACTGAAATGCATCTGGACTATGCATTAAACTATGGTTCTATGCCGCCTGGGAGGAGAAGAGTGTTTGTCCCTCCTCCTGTCCCCCCTTGTGGCGGCAGCATGGTGGCCTCCATCTTTTGGAACCTAATGGACAGCCAGTTATGAGACTGCATTGATGAGGCACGTGGGGCCTCGTGGGATGGGGGGTGGAACCGGTGCTGCTCCCCACCCTGACAAGGCCCTGCGTTGCCACCCACAAACGCCTCCTCCAGCTCCTGAACGACGATGGTACCAGAGGCATACAAACCTATCTCAGAACCCAGGGGCTTTTGGCAGTATTCCCTCTGGGCTTATTACTAAAATATCAGAAATACAAAATCGCATGGCCACTGTTGCGGCCACACAACATCATACGCTCTTCATAATCAGCAATAGAAAAAAATTATCCAATGATATCTTTTGGGCAGGTCTGAATATTGGGGAAAATTCCAAAAAATAATGTTGGGTCTTTTGTCATAATATTGAATGTGATCAACGTAGAGAGAGAGTAAAGTGAAAATCTGCCACAAAAGTGTGTGTGTGGGGGTAACTGGAGGGGGGGTCATACTGGGGTTCTTGGGGGTGGAAAATGTGCACTGGTGAAGGGATGGGTATTTGATCATTGTATGACCGACCGAGCCTTAAACTGAAAGGCTTTGTGACTGTTCTCATGGTGATTCAATAAATAAAACTTAAAAAAAATGAAAGAACAAAAGAAAGAAAAACTATGTCTTTTAACTGGAGAGATAGTACAGGAGTAAAGGCGCTTGCCTTGCAAGTGACTAAACTTCATTTCATTTCAGGACCAGCATATGACCCCCAGAGCACTACCAGGAGTAACCATTATCATAGAGACATGAATAATCTCTGAGCATCATTAGGTGTGGCTTAAAAAGAAAAATAAGATATAAAATAAATGTCTTATAGCAAGGAATCTATCATCTAGATGACTGCTAAGATTTTAATAACTCAAAGTTGGGTGATTTCTAGGTAAGAAAACAAGCACTATTTTAGAGCTAAGTAAATCCACTGATTCCTCATCTCTGCCAAGCACACTGGAAGATTTTTTGGGGGGTCACACCCAGCGATGCACAGGAGTTACCCCTTGTTCTTCACTCAGGTATTACTCCTGGCGGTGCTCAGGGGACCATATGAGATGCTGGGAATCGAACCTGGGTCAGCCAGTAATCTCTGAGCATCATTAGGTATGGCTTAAAAAGAAAGATAAAATATAAAATAAATGTCTTATACGCAAACACCCTACCTGCTGTGCTATCACTCCAGCCCCATGTTGGAAGATTTTGAGTGGCTCTACAAAGATGTGGAGTTACACTCTGAGCAGTGACCTAGGGAGGATATCAGGGATGGCCACATCAGTTCCAGTTGATGTGGTGGCAGAGATACCAGATACCAGACACCAGGATGTGGACTTACACATCTGTGTATTCATTGCTGAGTACAAGGTAGCTGTTCTGAACACAGAGGTAAAGAACCTGAACATCAAGATTAGTTATGTTCTAGGATCCAGAGAAATTTGAGTGCTGCTTATTTATGTGTCTTGTAGCCTTGGTGTTATGAAAATAGAGAAGGTGTTACAAGGTGATTGAAAACTCTCACTAGAAAACACAGGAAAGGGATACAGGATATCCCAATTTGGATGTTAGGAATAGCTGATATAGATCTCCCTTCAAGGAAACATTTATTACCTATGATAGAACTAGGTGGCTTCTCACTCTGCTTCAGAAATTATTTTCTTCAGGGATCAGGTGTGTGGGTGGGGATTGAGGGAGAGTCTTTACTGCTCATGCTCTAGGGGACATCAGGGCCTTGCCACACACAAGCTCACCTCCATGAGAAGCCTTGATACTCATTCGAGGCACTGTTGAAGTTCTGAGGTCTGGATCGGGTCCCAGAAGCTGCCTAAGAAGGAAGAGAAGGTTCTGAGTGACCTGCCAGGCAGAAGATATGTGTTCTAGTGCTGACGAGGAAAATCTGGACATGCTGAAAGATCAAGGGTCCATTAAGGCCATTCTATACACCCTGTCTTTGTAGAGATGAAGATCTTTGGACAGGTCCTGACCCACGCAAAAGCTCATCCACACTTAGGGCACCCCTTCTAATTGACAAGTAACAACAGAGTCACAAATGAGCACTGAATGAAGGCAGAGTCTCTTTCTTTCAAGCACTCATTCAGACTCTTTCAAAGTCAATGACTGGTCTACAGAAAGTCATTTACGAGCAAGATACTCCCAAGGTCATTCTGAAAATGACTTCCAGGCCTAAGGGCCATCAGGGCAAGATTTTTGTCTTCTGGTAACAAATCTCCTACTATATGCTTGGCACATTGCACTCCTAAACTCATGCTGAGGAAGTGCTCACGGCTGTGTGCACTGTTGAATCAGTAGCATCATGAGAGCATCCTCAAGGCAACCAGGGCTTCTAAGTTGGTGGTGGATCCCATCAAGCAGGAAGCCAAGGGCTAAGCCATGCTCAGCAGCCTGCTCTCCTTCCTGGGAGGCTAGGAGCAGGAGTGACTTTGCGGATAGGTCAGGAAGCAAACCCCAGAGATGGATCTCAGACATAGATACAGGACCTAGTGGTTCTGTGCAGGTCCACCACATACAACTTGGGGGGTTGAAAGCTCCCTTCATCTCAGCCAGCCTTACTTTCCTTATTTTTTAACACTGACACTGAGTTATCTTGGGGGCCAGAGTTCTAGTACAGTGGCTAGGGCATTTTCCTTCTATGCTGCAGACAATGGTTCAGTCTCTGGTGTTGCTAGAAGTGATCCCTGAGCACAGAGCCAGGAATAAATCCTGAGCACATCCAGCAGTGGCCCAAAACTCAAAAAAGGAAAAAAAAAAGATACTGCATAATAGGTTGAGAATATCAAATATTATATTAATGCTATTAGATAATAGAGGGGACATGTGTTTTCAGAGATTTGGGAAACGTTAAAATGATGGCCATAATGCTACTGTCCCACAGAATATCAATACAGCTGTATTTAACGGCTGCAATTTAATACAAAATGACCCATCCATTTTCAGGCATTTAAAGACTTTATTGTGTTTAGAGCAGATTTATGGAAGCTTTCGGGTATTGAAATAGAATAACTTAATTGACAGTCTAGTATTAGTACCTCCATCCCTTAAATGACAAACAGCACAACCCACTGAGTGCTTAATTCTGTTTTAGTCATTCCACCCATCCTCCACCCTAGCATGAAACTTTGCCTTGCCACCTCTCTCAGGAATGAACAGGGTCCTGATCTTTAGAAGATCCTGACTATGGCTGGAATATTAGAGCAATTCTACCACACTACAGATTATCTAGGCCACTTCCACTAAAGATGCCCCCAGTAGCTGTGCCCCCCTTTATCCTAGCACTACAAGAGGTGAGGACAAAGGGAAGATGTTAATGAGGTGTGAAAAACTGGAAGGGCAAGCAGTGCACTCTGGTGTGGTCCTGAGAAGGGAAGACAAATAGGACCTGAGGTGACAACATTTCAGTTGAGGTTGGGTATTTCTCTCTCCAATTCTCATAAGTGATCAATAGCATACCTGCCCCATTTCCTCTATAACTGAAGTAACTCACCATGAGAGTGTCACCCACAGCTGCAACTACCTTGATGTCAGCTGGCTTTAGTTTGTGAACTGAAAAAATAAAAGTAGGGGTAAATGTGAGATCTGGGTTTCATCTCCAACCTTAATACTTTCCAATAATATTATTATTTTCCAATAATAATAATATTTCTAATCTTGGAAAGCAGGGGATATGTTGATCATCAATTTATAAATAAACTAAGAACTGAAAAATCTCAATAGTCCATGAGACACTCTCTAATGCCAAAAATATGAATGTCATACATTGTTGCTGAAACACTTGGAGTATGAGGCAACAGGTTCTGAGCTGTCTGGATCATGTGGCCCTCCTTTTACTTCCTCAGGTCACATGTGCATATGCATGATCCCAGATGGCGTGTTGGGCAGAGAGAGCTTTCACAGTCTTGGCAGATGCCCCAGGAACATATCTGCCTAGACTATTTCGTGACTCTCTGTATCTTGGTCCAGTAATTAATTTTTGGGGGGTAATTTTTCACATTTTTTTCATAATATTTTACCGCTTTAAACATTTATTTCACTAAAGAGCTATGGTTTACAAAATTACTGATAGTTGAGTATTAGGCATATAATATCCTAACACCATCATGGGTAGAACCGGGAGGTGATCATGTAAAATGAAGAAAACCAGAAGAAGGACAAACACAGGTTGATCTCATTTACATGTGGTATTTAGAATAACTGGATGAGGGAACACAACAGTTTAAAAAAGGGAAACCTAAACCATCCCTGACTCTAGAGTATAGAGAGGAGAAAGAAATAAATCAACTTTGGCGTGGGTGGGCAGAGAAGAGACATTTGGGAAACAATAGGGACCAGGGGTCAAGGGTACTTGGGATATACTGGTGGTGCAGGGAATGGTATATCTAAATATCCAAACTACAGAGTCATCAAATCATGAGACCCAAACTTTAAAAACCAAACTTTCAAAGGTGCCAGTCAAGATGTATGGAGTGTGTGTGTGTGGGGGAGGGGTGGGGGGCAGGTTGGGGGGGTTGGGAGGCATGACAGGAAGGTTGTGGGAGGGAGAGAACCTGGGAACAGTGGTGGAGGGAACTTGACACTCATGGTGGTTCAGTGCTGGAACACTGTATGTCCAAGACTCAATTATTTTTAGCTTTGTAATTCTTTCAGTGCTTTAATAAAATTTAAGATACATAGGTATAGAAATAGCACTGTCACTAACATCATCTTCCCTCTACCAGTGTACTAGGTTCCCTCTCTGCCCCTGCACATGTCCCTTTCACAGACACATTTCAGTTTAGTGCCTGTAGTTTGGATAATATCATAGGTTTTCACTTGATCACTGGACTTCCCGTTAATCATCGGTTTGCTCCAACAGGCGCCAGTAATGCCTCCATTCATCCCGTGTCACGTGCTAGTGTAGCAGAATGGCGTCTGTTCGTTCTAGGACCCTGAATGATCATAGGTTTTCATTACTGTTTAATCTGTGCTTTACCAGTATATCTGAGGCCGCAGATCCCTGTTCCCATTATTTCCTTTCCTTCCACCCTCTGTTTATTTCCTTTTTATGCTCTTCTTCACCATATACTCTGGGGCCAAGGGTGACCTACGTAATTTCCCCATCATGACATTTCTGCTTCTAGTTATTCTGTACACCACAGATAAGGGAGATCATCCTGTGATCATCCTCTTCTGATTTATTTTATTTAACATTATATCGTCCAACCGTTGAAGCAAATTCATGATTTTGTCTTTCTTTGCAGTAGTAGTGTTCCATTATGTATATGTACTACAGTTTCATAATCCATTCATCTGTCATTAAACAACCAGATTCCATATTTTAGCTATGGTACAAAGTTCTGCGATTAGTAGTGTCGTGCATATGTTCCTTTTGAATGAATGCTTTTTGTCCTTGGGATAGATGCCCAAAAGGGAAATTGCTGGGTCATATGGCAGTTTAATTCTAAATTCACTAAGAAATCTCCATACTGTTTACCCCAGGGGATGAATCAGACAACATTCCCACCATATTTTTTAAATATGTATTTAAGAGTTCTTTTTCACCGTATCGCTGCCAACATGGATTGTTTCCATTATTTTGATATGTCCTGTTCTAACCGATCTGAGATGATATCTCATTGTTGTCCTTATTTGAATTTATTTAATGTTGTTATGCTAAACATTTTTGTATGCCATATCCATGTCTTCCTCTGTGAAAAGTATGTTCATTTACTCTTACTAATTTTTCATAGATTTTGTGTTTTTAGTTGTCGTTCATATTTTTGAGTACTTGAAGTGTTTGAAGATTGTTGTATCTCACCCTGGACACATTAAACCCTTGTATACGAAATTATTAACATGTTGTTACAGGTTGAGCCTAGTATGCTAATATATATTTTTTTGATCCAGATATGTCGCCTTC
Source organism: Sorex palustris (assembly GCA_028565675.1). NCBI lineage: Eukaryota > Metazoa > Chordata > Mammalia > Eulipotyphla > Soricidae > Sorex > Sorex palustris. The sequence continues at coordinate 3,590 of JAOXYA010486557.1, read as the reverse complement.
TACTTTACACACCATCAGGTATGGTGTGCTACCCTTGGTACATCAGTGGTGTAGAGCATGACGTGTCATGGCTGTGCATTCTAGGAATTATAACATTTTAAATAGGTGACAGCTGGAATTAATTTTTTAACTGGGTGATGACTTTGGGGTCCGAAGCATCTCTGTGGCTTGTTGCTCTCTTTCGATATTTGTGTGAGTCTCTGGATCATGGGCATTAATGAGATTAGATGGTGTCAGAGACCATCTTTGGACTTGATTTTCAGGTTCCCAGGAGAACTGGGAGATGGGGAGGGATTGCCCATCCCCAAATCTGTGAGAGCCTGGAGATTTCCATCACAAAACCCTCATACTTGAGTTTTTCAGAAGATTCATTCTTATGCATGACGCTCATCCTGAGCATGTGAAAATTGGCAATGAGCATGACAGCAGCAACGGGATCCTAGAGGCAGGTAGTGGGTTGGGACAGGTAGTGGGTTCACTCCTCGCACCCTTCGGGGGCACCCGAGTTGAGACTCAGCATGGTAAAAGGTCTAGAGGCATCTCTGTAGCTTGTTGCTCTCTTCCAAGATTTATTTGTGTGAGTTTCTGTATCTTTGATACACTCTGAATTGACTTCTATGTAAGTAGTGTGATGTGGTTCCAGATTTAATTTGTTATTTATGGTTATCCTATTTTTCCAACAACATTCGTTTAAGGGGCTATCTTTAATCCTGTTCATGTTCTCATATACTTTATAAATGACCATAAGTAGGAGGTTTTGTCATTGAGCATTTGATTATGACTCTCTAATAAAAGAGCCTATCTTTTTCCCAGTACTATTCAATTTTGATAATATATCTTCATTGTACAATTCCAAATGAGGTAATAATACAATCTCTCAATTTCTTATTTGTTCTATGTCTTGGACTATTTTTGGTCTCTTTTGACTCTATATGAACTTTTTTCTGACTTTTCTAGGTCCTTAAAGACAGTCCTCTAAATTTGGAAAGGAATTACACTCAATCTGTATAATAACTTAGATAGGATAGTCATTTTAACAATTCTGATTCTTATAATCCAGAGCATGGAATATTTTTTTATTTCCTAAGGTATTCTTACTCTTTTTTAAGCAATTTAAAGTTTTAATTGTTCCCCTCGTCTTTTATTAGTTTATTTCTAAAAAATTGATTTCAATGGACACTATTTAAAATGGGATAAACATCTTGATAACTTTCTCCTCTGATTCATTCTTTGTTTATAAGAATAAGACTAAGCCTTTTAAATTAACTTTGTTGCCAGCTATTTTGCTGTATTCCTTTACTGTTGCTAGGAGCTTTTTATGTGGACTCTTTAGGCTCTTCTTTGAATATTATAATATCATCTGACGATAGTGAAATTTGACTTCTGCTTATCCAATTAGCATCTCTTTGATTTGTTCTTCTTGCCTGATTGCAATAGCCAGAACTTGAATAGTATATTAAATAAAAAAAAGAGACAGTGGACATCCTTTTCTTGTACTGATCTCAGAGGGAATGGTTTCAGATTTTTAACCATGAAAATACATACTGATACTGGAGCTATAGCTATTCCAGAAAGAATAGGGACTTTCTCTACATGTGGCCGACCCTGGTTTGATTCCTAGCATTCTCCTTATGGTCCTGGAACACTGTCAAGAGTAATTTCTGAATGAAGCAAGAGTAACTCTGGAGCTTCACTAGGTAGGTGATTCAAAAACAACAAAAAAAAGAATGATACTGGTTGCAAGCTTGTGCTTGTTATTCCATAACTAGCTTACGGAAGGTTCTTTTCACCCATATATTGTTGAGGGTTTCTTTCATAAACGGATTTTGCGTCTTGTCAAAAGCTTTCTCTGCATAGATTATTATGATAATATGATTTTTCTTTCCTTTTATTAAAGTAACGTCTCCATTGGAGACTTTGTTGTTACTGTGTCTGGCATATCGAATACTCTCGGTAGCTTGCTGGGCTCTCCCGGAGGGGCGGAGGAATCGAACTCGGGTCGGCCATGTTGGCTGCATGCAAGGCAAACGCCCTACCAGCTGTGCTATCGTGATTCATTGTTATTTTATTTGTGTAAATTGTGTAATCCCTTCAACTTGAGATAAATCCCACTTGATTAGGGTGTATGATTTTTGTTGTTATTGTTGTTTTGGGTTCGGTTACCTAAGGTTTTGTTAAGGTATTTTGCATTGACGTTAATCACATAGAATTTTCTAAATTTTTTTGAATTTCTTCTGTTTTCTTTGGATTTGAATGTAACGTTAGCTTAAAAGAGATGTTAGGATGAATTTCTGTGTCCTCAATAGTTTGAATGAGCTAAAAAGTAAAGGCACGGGCTGGAGCAATTTCAGGGAGGGCGTTTGCCTTGCACGCGACCAACCCGGGCTTGATTCCCAGCATCCCATATGGTCGCCGCAGCACCGTCAGGAGTGATTCGTGAGTGCAGACTCAGGAGTAATCCCTGAGTATCGCTGGATGTGACCCAAAAAGCAAAACAAACAAACAAAACAAAAAAAGGCAGTAAATATTCTCTGAAGACTTAATATAACTCTACAGTGAATCCATTTAGACTACGACTTTTATTCCTGAGGATAGTTTTAATTATTTTGAATTAAAGGAATATTTAGCACTATAGCACTGTCCTCCTGTTGTTCATTGATTTGCTCGAGTTGGCCCAGTAACATCTCCTTCGACTTGTTACTGTGTTTGGCATACTGAATACATCAGGCATTGCCGTGTGGGCGAAATTCTCTCGGTAGCTTGCCAGGGCTCTCTGAGAGGGGCGGAGAAATTGAACTTGAGTCGGCCATGTCAGCTGCATGCAAGGCAAATGACCTACCCCATGTGCTATCACTCCAGCCCAAAGGAATATTTAAGTAAGGGATATTTAATTATTTAATTAAAATATCTAATAATTTTTAATTAAGGGAATATTTTTTATTCCCTTATTTGTGATTGCCTTGTTCAGGTTTTTTGCTGGTCCAACAAATTCGGTTATTCTAGTTCCTTGTTCAGGACTCTTGTCTGAACTGATATTCTATCTGATTCTACTGTCTTATGCCAAAGACGTAGTGACAAAGTCTCCAACTACTGTTGTGTCTCCATCAGTGTTTCTTTATCTTTGTGAGCTAAAGCTATGAACTTTGCAGACCATTTCTTTGGTGCATGAATATTGATCACAGTATTTCTTGGTCTATTATTCCCTTAACCAATGAGTCATATGCATTACTATTATTACTTTCTTGGTAATTGAATACTATTTGGTGTAACTGTGTTTCTCACACTTTTATTTCCTCTACCATTGGTTTGTCACTTGTAACTTGTCACTTGTGATCCTGATAATCATTGATTTGCTTGAGTGGGCACAGTAATGTCTCCATTTGTCCCTGTCACATGCTAGTGTAGCTCAATAGCGTCTGCTCGCTCCAGGAACATGAAGAACCTCAAACTATTTGATCAGGTTTTGACAAAGAAGTCTGACTATCTCGTAGGTGGGCAGCCATGCATTCTTTTGAAATCCTGTGGAAGCCAGTTGATAGCAGCTCTAGTCCAATGGTCGTCTCTAAATCGCACTATGTGTCTAGCCCATC
>JAOXYA010486540.1:0-15767 GCA_028565675.1 Sorex palustris | reverse complement strand
TGCAGGCCAGTAATTTTGGCCTCACCTTTTACAAGCTACAAGCACTTGGATTAGCATATCAAAGACCAATCTACATCCCAAAGATCAGTCCTGGCTAGCACCTGAGATCTGCTCTGTGAGATAAGAGAAGCTGCCTCTTGCAGTACACTGAAATTATTTACTTAAGGCCGTTTGAAAGGGAAAAATGTTTAGCCTCATCCAAACTAGTCAGGACATTCTTCTAGGACAGATTCTCACTTAGCAGATTGACTCACAATTTAATCATTAATGTTCTTCTATCAAGAAATTTAGATTGAGAATTCTGCTTTCTCTGTGGGCTCAACCTTCTGAGAAGGATTAACCCGTGTCTACCAGGTTCCAAAAACAGCTGCATTTTTTAAATCACTGGGTTGCATATCACTAACTTCGCTAGAATTTCTACTCCTGATTTCAGCCTGGTCCCAACACTCGAGTGTTCCACATAGACAGACAGATAGACACAGACAGACAGACAGACAGACAAGACAATGAACTGACTAAAACACCACACGTACATGTGCACACATCTGTAGTTGATCAATCAATCTGACCCTTCAAAAAATGGCAGGGAGAAACTGATGGACTGAGAAAGGAAGGGACAGTCCCCAGGGCGAAGAAACCGTATCGGCTGATTGGGAACTCTGCTCCCCGTTTCCCAGCCTGACCAGACAGTCTCCCGCTTGTCAAACATGGGTCAAGAAAGCGCTTTTGTTGATATAAGCCAGCAAAATAAACTATGAGAAAGATGTTACCATATTTTGGCCAAGACTAATTCTGAAGGCAGGGAGCTAGTATCTTCTTATCAGACATGGGGATAGGCTTCTTTGTTTCTGATGTCCAACAGTTAATCATAAGATCTTGCATTTTCCTGCCTCCTCTGCTTTGATACTCTCCTATTTCTTTTATTACCTGCAAAGATCTGACTGCAAAAATGATCTGATATTGCAAACTGCCATTCATTGGCTATCTTTCCCCACTATACTCAGGCACATGGTGTTACAGAGGTCAACAAGATCTCCTTATCTAAAACTACCTAGTTGGAAGCTCTTCGCATATTTTCCTAATTACAAGCAATAATCTATGAAAAAGGAGGGATCCTTGGCAAAACTTCTCCCCAGGTCTATCACTTTGGCCATTTTTAAGGGGACTCTAACCCCGCCCCCCCACTCCCGGTGAATTGGCCTTTATTCAGAGGCTCATCTCTACCTGGGTGGGCCTGGCATTGGACAGACCCAAAGCTGTGTGCCCGAGCCAAACCTGGTGCTGTGGTCTTAAAACTCTGCTCCTTAAAAAAATGTTCTGCCTTTCTTAGCTTTCTACTTTTCCCACTTTTTGCTGGCTTGCAGCTTCTCTCCGTTTACTCCCCCCTTTTTTTTTCTGCCATACATCTGAACTGCCTTCATTAGCATTTCAATTGACCTCTAGCTGATCTTCTGGTTACACTGGGTGGGGAAAAGGATTTTCTGCCTAGAAATTGATCTGTCTTAATTTCCCAGAGTCTTCTCGCTAGTGGGCTTTCCTCCTGTCCCTCCTATAATGGGCGGTGATGCAAAACAGACAAAGGAGGGGTGCCTCTTTGCAGAGACCATTCAGATGTTTGCCTGGTCGGTGGAGAACTTAGCCTTAGTGGTTCAGCGTTGTGACTTGCGACTGGCAGCTATGCCAGTGCCACCATTGACCGTATGTTCTCCATGGAGTTGCTGGCAGCCCACTCGAGCTCTGTGACTTTAGAGGGACTTTAAGAGTGCCAGGTCGTGGAGCTACAAAATCACACCCAATAGGAGGACCTATCAGGGTGCTCATGCCCGTACACATTCACACAGAGGTTATCACTTTCCTCCCCCAAGCCCCCTAGAGATTTCCAAGGGAGCATACCTTCACAGCAGATTTTCCACAGATTACCTCCTTCCTCGCACGGCAGAGCCTGGCAAGCTACCCGTGATGTATTCGATATGCCAAACACAGTAACAACAAAGTCTCCAATGGAGACGTTATTAGACCCGCTCGAGCAAACCTCCTTCCTCATGGATATCTTCCCTGCATCTTTCCCTTCATGGTCGTCATGTGAATTCCCAAAAGAGGCCACTTGACAGAGCAGAAGGTATCCAACTTACCCTTCTTCACCACCAGGCCCATGTTCTGGGCTTTCCTTTGAACCTCTGTGAAGTGACCTAGAAGCAAGGACTTCGGGGTTGACTGGTTCTGCCCCATAGCCCAGAACAATTTGGCAACAATGACAACAACAATCCCCACTAATTCCAATATCATAAAGCTTAAAATAACCACACACACACACACACACACACACACACACACACACACACACACACCAATCAGCCACACTAGCTTGGACTGGTCCTCTCTTCATTCTCGCTGATCTCACACTCACCACTCTCACTCTCACACAGAAGAGTGCGAAGTTGTCCAAATGGGGTCCACGTGGTCTTCAGGAAGACAGGATTGAGTGGTATGTTGTCTTCGGGCGCCAGACTTTTTTTATTTTATTTTTTTGAGGACTCTAATTCCCTTTCCCCAGAGGATTCTAACCTCTGCACCAAGGGCCCTGGAGGACTCTAACCTCCACCTGCAGGTTTCCGGGGGACTCTAACCTCCCTGGGAGGACTCTAACCTCCACCTGAAGGTTTCTTAGGGGACTCTAACCGCCTGGGAAGACTCTAAACTCCACCTGCAGTTTTCTTAGGGGACTCTAACCGCCTGGGAAGACTCTAAACTCCACCTGCAGGTTTCTTGGGGGAATCTAACACCCTGGGGGGACTCTAACCCCCTAACCTCCCTCCCCTTCAGGTACAGGTTTTTTCTGCCTGTTCCTCAGGCCTGTTGCCATGGACGGAGATCTCACTGGGGCCTCCAAATGTTAGGGCACGTTTCTGGATCTCTGACCACAGACAAGTACCACACAGGAATGCAATCAGCAAGCAGGCAGTTTATTAAGCTGGCTAGCCAGGGTCGTGCACACGTACACAGCGACGCGCAGGTTCCGTGTGAGAGGCCAGACCCGGACCCAAGGTACAGAGGTTACTTATATAGGCCCAAGTTGGCTGTTACAGCAGATTTGAAGGTCACAATTTATGTAAGTGCCCGCTTCGGGCTTCACCCAATATCCAGGTCCGAGGACTGAGCCCGGACCTGTGACAACCATCTGTTTTATAGCTCAGGGGCATGTACATTCCTCCTGGAACAAGCAGATAGTAGAGGCCTGAGTGGAAAGTTTACTATCTTCATTGTCCTTGGTCCAGTCTGAGGCTGTCCTGTTCTAACAACCTCCACTCCTGCACACTCACCCAGTCTCACCCACACTCATTCCAACACTCACTCCCACTCACCACCACTCACCCTACTCTTACCCACACTCACCCACACTCACTTCCGCTCCCACCACACTAACCTCCACTCTTACACAATAACCCACGCTCACCCACTCTCACCCATGTTCATCCCAACACTCACCCCCACAAACCACCGCTCACCCCACACTCACCCACACTCACGTTCCCACCACACTCATGCCCACTCCTACACACTAACCCATACTCTCCCACACTCACACATACCCACCCATACTCACCCCATACTCACACTCACGCACTTACTCAACCTACTCAACCATACTGAATCCAGCTCCCACCACACTCACCTTACACTCACATACACTCACATACACTCATCCACAATCTCCCAGCTCTTCCTCACTGGGGCACCAGGCTCTGAGAGCCCGAGACACTTGTTCACTGTGATACAGATGCACTCAGGGCCTCTCACACCCTTATTAAGGCTCCATCCCACTCATCTGCAACTAAGGATCCCTGGGCCCTCTCCTGGGTCTTAGCTACCATCTTTCCTGCCTTCAGAACCACACCTGTGGCCTGACTGGAAACAGGCTCTGGGCATTCCACAATAAACCTCTGGGATCCCCTGGGAGCTGCCTCCTGGACACTTCAAGGCCATGAAGGGGCTCTTCTGCTTCCCCCTACTGTCTCCTTCTTGCATGGACGCCCCCATCTGCTTGGGCAGGGGCTATCTATGTAGCGGGCTTGAGACTAAAGAATCCATTGTGCTACCGCCCAGATAGGCTGCAACTACTCCCCCAGGAAGGCTCTCAGACAAGAGCACACGGAGTCTTGTGAGCTGCAGCCAGGCCAGGAAGCAGTGGACTCCCCACTTGACCTGGGCTGCCATCCAGCCCTTGGCTGCCAACCACCTTACTTCCCTAACTGGCCCCAGTCTTCCCTACACATCACTGCCCTTCTCCTCATAACCAATATTAGAATGAAGAAAGTTCCCTTGTAAGTAAATCCTGAGAGGATGTGCACCAGAGGATGGATGGAAGCATGCATGCATGCCTACATGGATGCATGCATGCATGGATGGATGGATGGAGACATGCATAGATGGATGGATAGAGGCATGCATTCATGCATGAATGAATGCAGAGATGGACGGTTGGTAGATGGTTAGAGGGATGGTCGGATAAATGAATGATGACTATGGATGATGCTTGGGTAGGAGGACGAATAATGTTGGACAGTAGTAAGAAGAATGTGTGTATAGATGGTTGGACAGTAATGGCTTGTTTATGGATGCATGATGAATTGTAAAATAAATTGAAGATGCACAGATAGGAGTTTGGTGAATGGATGATGGATGGATTGATGGTTGGACCACGTCGGGTGAATTGTAGATGGTGGTGATTGAGTTGATTTGGGAAGGAAGATGAAGGATGGATGGATGGATGATGAACATTTGCAGAATTTATGGATGATAGTAAAAAGGATGATGGGCTTATGGTTGGTTGTGTGGATGGTTTGGACATGATGTATGGAAACACACTTTGGTGCATAGACAGTTCGTTGGAAGGTACATAGGTGTTTGATGGGTGAATAATAGAAGGATGGGGAATACATGAATTCTGGATGGATGGAAGTTTTTAAGGATGAACAGGAGATAGATGGTGCCTGGGTAGATGATATATTGCTGAAGGGTGGGTAATTATAGATATAGAATTCCACGTTTCTCCCATTTACTCTATCCAGGGCAGAAAAACCACCAGCATCACATTCTTAGGTTCAAATTTGGTACCAAGAACAAGCACAAAATTCTTTGCAACACTGATGGCTTGAAGGAACATTCTAGACACATTCCCAGCTCCTGATCTCAGTAATACGAGCTCAGCCATAGCCCCTTCCTGTCTGCAAATCCTCCTTCCTGCTCCAGACCTGCCCGATTCCTTCAGCTTCTTGCCAATGTCTCCATCACTCTTTGGTGCCAGAACGTTCTCTTCTCTAGTCCTGCAGTCACCCTAACCACCATCCTCACCATGCTTCCTCTGACGGCACCTTCTTAGGGAAGTCTTCCCTGACCTCACACTCAATTTTACTTTGCTTAATTTTGAGATCCTGCTCTTATCCTTGACTCGTTTTGCCCCTTCATTACCTACCTTCTTCAAAAACAAAACAAAATTTTGTCACCCTCTACCTTGTCCATCAGATAACCCATGGACTATCCCTGTGAGCCTATTTAGGTAAGTCACTGTGGTCGGTAGGTAGAAACATACCACCTGTGGCCATTACTGGGATCAGGTTGCAATATGTCGGAAATGTGGACTTGATCTTGCAGATGACCAGCGGGCCTTGCTCATGCATCCCCAGTTTTCACCCACAGTGTCTGTGTTACCACACACAGGAGCCCTGAATTTGCTAAGCACTGAGAGGGCTGGTAGGGGCTGGTGTGTGTGCAGGGGTCAAAGGGCAACATGAATGGTGAGCTGGTTTCCAGAATGTGTTTCCATGGGGCTAATGGGGAGAGTATTGGGTACTCCCCCCCCACCAAGGAATCTCCTCATCACACTGTTGAACACACCAAACAATTCCCAGGGAGCTGCAGTCGCTCCCAGGCTGTGGGACAAGTGGTGATTTGGGGCAGGGGCTTACCTAGAGGATGGGAAACTCTGGGATTCCCCCGACCTGCCCCTGATTTTCACCCAGCTGCCTTCCTGCCTTCTGTCCTTGGTGAGACCCCAGGGCTGGAGGAGGACTAAATCCTGAGTCCCTTGAGCTTCTCTGGCACAAATGGGGAAGGAGAAGGTCATGGAGCCCCAGTTCCTAAACACGCCATAAGAGGTACAATAATAGCAGGGTCACACCAGCATCCGGGCTCTGGGTGGTGCTGGGAGACAGTGCCCTTCACCTGTATGTTCTTGCGCCCTCTGCAGGTGGATGGGTCAGCCCAGAGCTAAATTCAGGGACTACCCAGTGGTGGTGGAAATTCTTAATGGCCTCAGAGGGCTTCCCTGTCCTCACCCACGTGGCAGTTGCTCTAGCGAGGCGCAATTAAGGGGCCTTGAGGGGAAACCACTGAACCTCCCTGTCCCCTGTTTTCTGATGCTAATCATAACACGGAATCACTTGGTGATGTCAAGGTGGAATGGGTCACAGCACATGAAGATTTCAGCTGCCTGCCTGCAGGAGGTTTTGGGATTCAGCCTGTCGTCACGCATTGGAGGATAGTGACACTAGCTCTGGTCCCAAAGTGGATTGTGGGTGCATGTATGAGGCTCGGGCAGCTCTGCTGCTCTAGAGATGCCCCCCACCCTCCCTTCTAGCCCTTGTTTTTGGGGCTTTGTCCAGGAAGGAGGGGACACTCAGGCTGCTGGCACTTGGTTGGAATGATTCTCTGCAGATTGGGGAGCTGGGGTCGAAGGTAGTAAGTAGCCAAACAGTGGTCACCATTTAAGCTGTAGGCTTAGGGCGACCTGTTTGCATATGGCACTGACTAAGGAGCCCTGAGTGGTCCAGGTGGGCACATGTGGACCCTGGGCAAAATGGATCCTAATTGAGGACAAAGAGCCTAGAATGATCAGACACAGTCAGGACCCAGGTGCCCACTACTAGGGCATCTGGGCCACCAGCTTAGAGCCCGGAAGAAGCCTCTGAGCATGGAGGGCCCAGGGCTGAGGGACAGGGCTGTGGTGCAGGGCCAGGGGTACATGGAGGTTGATAAACCCCCCTCCTCCAGTGACCTCTGTGTCATGAACCAGCAGGGTATTATGAAGAAGATGTTTATTGCTCTCATGCAGTCCTACATACTGGATAGCCAGCAGGACGGTGACCCAGGTGGGCTGGGGTGTGCAGGGTTATGGTCAGGACCAGCTTCTTGAGATAGGCCCCATTGTTCTGGCTGGAGCTCAGAGCTCCTTGGGGTTTTCCACTTTGCCCAGGAAGAGGATGTTCTGTGTGTCCTCAGAGATGACAATCACCATGAAGGGCCTGTTGAAGTTTATAATCTTAAGTGATCCTGGAGGACGGTTGGAGTTTCCCCGGAAGGGAGTTTCTTCAGTGCCTTTATCCGGCAAAACCTTGAGGACCACCTGGGGGACAGAGATAGGTCACCACTGGGAACAACGTGTAGGAGGCAGCCAGTAGGCCAAAGCCCCTAGAAGGCAGCTCTGCTGGCCCTGGGGTGTCCCCAGTGATGGTGCCTCCAGAACCCTGGCCTAGCTAGCACGGTCCATAGCACAGATAGAAAAACATTTCAAGAGCCAGGAGTGAGCTCTGGTGGAACAGGCCATTAACAGGAGTGAGCTCAGGTGTGGAGACGGGAGAGGGGCCTTGGTGTCCTGTTCTGCCTGGGACAATGTCCGAGGTCCCCAACACGCACACTGGGAGCAGGAAGTGGCAAATTGGGCACTTTTCCTTCGCTCCTAGACGGAGCCCCTGTGGCTGGAGCAGCTGTGTCACAGCACCTGGAGCAGAGTGGACACCCCTGGCCTCCTGCTTCCTGCAGGGCCCTGGCTACCGGTTGGGCTGTGTCTTTGGTCTCTGCTTGTTTCCTGGCCACCAGCTCCCAGGCCAGATCAGCCCAACCACCCTTGAAGGAATGAACTTACATTCTTTGGGTATTTGGGGAATTTGAGAGGGCCCTCACTAAGGGCCATCTCAGCACAGCCTATGGGGCTCCTTTACCTCTTGAGCTGCTGGGCCCTCCTGGGCCCTGCTGGGCCATGACCAGTACTGAACCCCTACTGTATGGTGGTCCAGCAGAGACTGGAGGGCCTGGATGACCCCTGGGCAGGGGAAGATGGGTCTTGATTCAGTGATGGGTCTTTCCACAGTGGGGCTGGAACCCCTAATCACACACCAACACTCCCAGAAGTTGGAGGTGCAGGGATCCCGGGGAGACACAACTATGACAGATTCATGGTTTTCTCCGAACACCTGGCTGCTGGCACCACGTCTTCCTCAGAGAGGGCAGGTCTTCAGCTCTGGCTCACCTGGTGTCTTGAATTTATGGCAGTGGTGAGGACTGAGAAATCTGCCATCTGGGAGAAGTCCTTGACCATGTTCAGCTTATGCTGGACTTCCTCCAGCTTGTAGGTCCTTGAGATGGAGAACTTGGGCATGTACATGGTCACTTGCCTAGGAGCAAAAGCAGACTAAGCTGTGCAGGATCCAATCAAGTACAGTTTGGAGACTGGGACCTGGGAGTGTTCAATTACCAGCCCCTGTGCTGCTGATTGAACAAGTGAGTGACTGATCCTGTGAGTAAATAAATGAGGCAGCAAAGAATAAAGACGTGAATGATTGAGTAGATGAGTGGTGGAATGAGTTAGTAAGTGAATAAATGAGGCAGTGAATGATCATGTGTGTGAAAAATGAATAAATGAATCATTGACTGAATGAATGAGTTGTTGGATCAGTCAATGAATGAGTGATGTGTATGAATGAATGAATAATTCATCATGAGCTAGGCCAAGCTGTTACAGGCCTGTTTATATCCAGTTTTCTCTGTTCATTGCTCTGCCTGGCACTATGTTGTGTGTATTGGGCTAGGGGGGTTGTTGGAGAGAGGCAGGTTAGTGCTGGCTTAATGGACAATCTGCTGCCCACACCCTGATTATGTTCCTTTAAGAGGCAGTTGGTCCTCAGTCCCTTTGGCACCCCAAAGCGATAAAGACCCCAGAGCCAAGGAGTCCCAACCCTTGTTGATACCCCAAGTTATCCGTTGTTGCTCAAGAATTTGGGGGTCCATGAAGATGAAATTGGAGATGAGGAACATAGAAGAGGGTCCAGCAAAGACGGCGTGCAGTACCTTGGCCTCGTCGAGTTCTTCCAGAAATAGAACATGTCCATGTTCAGTTCAGCCTCCAGCTTGGGCATGGCGCCATTGTTAGGAGGATGAGGAACATGCTGACATGGCCATCCATGTATGGGAGCTGCACAATACTGAGAGAGTACTTCTCATTCCAGAAGTAGAGTATGTTCTTCTTCTCAGAGCTCGTCCCGAGTATCTGCACCAACCGAGTTGGGCTCATGTAGAAATTTTGAAATGAAGTTGTAATCAGGGTCAAAGGGCATCTTCCACTTGGCTAGAGGCAGAGAGAATGGTGGAGAAGTTGTCCAGGTGGCCCGACCTGCGTCATCTCCCAAGGATCTCTGAGTCCCGAGACACCTTCAGCCAATTCCCAAACCGGATGTCCAGGTTTGCATTTTGAAGGCATTAAGAACGGGGAGACCCTCCCTCCCAAACATAGAAACAGAGATAAGGTAGCGAAGAGGTGGCTGATGGTGCTGAATTAGAACCAATAGGATTCAGGGAGTACAGGAAGATGGGGTTCATGGAAAAGGGGAAGAATTGTTGCTGGGAGCAGTTACAGCCAGGGATAGTGGGAGCCTGTGAACTCTAGAATGAATAATGGGCTGTCGCCCCATCATAGATTAAGGACACAGGAATAACCCTCAGGAAACTAAAGTCTCCTGTCCCTCTAAATGGTTCGAGGAGGGGCTGGTGTAGGAGTAGGTAGGAGATGAACTCACCTGACCCGGCAGATGGCAAATCACACATGGGCGAGGGGTAGAAACACGAGTGGGAAGAGGCAGAGCTCAGGGACATAAGACAGGGCACAGGGGACCTGTACAGGCATCCATGCAGGGATCTGAGTCTGGAGAAGCTGACTACTGAGTAGAGGAAACTGACTTCTGCCCTGGGCCTTGTGAGGTATCACCCAGCCTTGCCAGGGAGTCTGGTCCCAGATACCCCTATGCACAGGGCCTGGGATGGGGACCATATGTGGGTTCTGCACCCAGGACCCAAAACTGATATTTCTGGACCCCAGAAAAAGCACAGCTTCCCCTAACACAGATCTTGGAGCTGACTGAGGTCCGCAGGCCACAGCCTTCAGGCCCGTCCATTGGTTCCTGCCCCTCAGCTGCCCAGTCTCCACTTAGGAACCCTGCTCTCTGTCCTCTTCTGTCCCTTTCTCTGCATGACCACTCTGCTGTCCTCTCTCAGATCCTGCCCTGCCTCCTGGGCCCTGTCAGCTCTGTGTGCTCTCAGACCCACCCCCATCCCTCACCACTAGGTGAGGACCCTACAGCTCCTTCAGGGCCTACGCTGGACTCCTTCTTGGTCCCTGGACTTCAGGTGGGTGCTTGAGCCTTGGCACGGGCTCCTGGGGTCACAACAGGCTGCGCATGGCAGAAGCAGCCCAAAGGCTCAGAGCTCTCACCGGATTCCCCCCTACACGCACAGCCTCACCTTTGAAGAGGACAGAGTTCACCAAGACCATCTTTTTCTTTGCATTCAGGCTATTGAACATCTTCTTGATCTTCCTCTGGATTTTCTGCTCCACATAATCATTGATGAGCTTCTCGGCGGCAGCGGGATTCTGGAAGTCTGTGGAGGCAGCATTGGTAGAGTACAACCTCCGGAACTTCTGCATGTAGCCCTTCTTCAGGAGCAGTTGCTGGTCTAGGAACAAGTCCGTGTTCACATGGAGCTGCGGGGGTGTCCCAGTCCGGCTCAGATTTCCCAGTATCCGCTGGAAGCCTTGGTGGATGTTGTTAGTGTTCTTGGTCAGCTTGAATTTGAGGCCCTGTAGGATTTCATTGTTTGTGTGGCAGCCAGTCCCCAGTGCCTGCAAGGCCAAGGCAATGGAGACGATGATTGGGGAGAAGATGATGTTAGACCCAGGACTCTGGGCAGCCAAGCGCTTGTAGAGGGTGAAGGCAAAGTCTGTCTTGTTGCGGGCTAGACTGAGGTGGTCCGGAGGGGCCCCCTGGCATCTTAGCTCTTCAGAGTCTGAAAGGCTGCAGAAGGTGTGGAGACAGAGTGCAGCCCCCAGGATCAGAGCCAGCCGGACAGACATGCCTCCTCCCTCAGTCTGGAAGGCAAAGGATCTCTCAGGGTTTCCTGATGGTTGCAGGCATAGGGTGGTTGCAAAGTGGCCCAAAGCAGCTGCTCCTGAGGGTGCAGCAGGCAGAGGGTGTCATCACAGCGACCTGCAGTGCACCGAGGCTCTTGCACTGAGGGTCTGACACAGGCATTGAGAGGGGCCCACCTCAGCTACTTGTGCAGGATCCCTCCTCCCTCTTCCAAGAGTTTTTCTGCTTGGTTGGGCCACTCCCAAAACTTTTTGTCTCTGCAAGTCCCAGAATACTGCCCATTCCTGGACCCTCCCACATGCCCTAAGCCCCAGGACCTCCATACTCTGTATGCCTTTCTCTATCCCTCCCGCATGCCCACTGCCCAAACCCTCTGCACTTACTGTCCCTGAGCAGAGCAGAGAAAAAGGACTGTCAAGCAGTGCAAGTCGGAGAATGCTGAAGAGGCTCCCACAGGGCTTATATATCCCAGCAGGACCTGCCTCCGCCCTGCTGCCCTTTCCTGCCCCTACCTGCCCTGTCATGCCCTGCCCTGTCATGCTCTGCCCTTTCCTGTCCTGTCCTGCCCTTCCTGTCCTGTCCTGTCCTGTCCTGTCCTATCCTCCGCTTCCCAGTCCCAAGCCAGGGTGCAGCAATGCCTCTGAGCTCAGCTGGAAAACCTCTACCTTCTCCTCGCTTATGCCCCATCCCACCCTGACCTCCTACAGTGACCCATAGCCCAGGAGACCAGCACCACAGGCCACAGGGAGGGACAACCTCCAGCACTCCCTTTCAGGATGATTCCATGGATACCAACAGCAAGTCTGAGTGCTGGGTTGGGTCATTTCCCTACAGCTATGTCTCTGTCCCACCATCCACATCCTTTCTCAAATCCATCCTTCTCCAAGAGTCCCCCATACTCCATCAGCCCAGTGTGCCAGTGTGCTCAAATGCCAAATGCCCACAGATCCACAGGGTCATGTTTGGTTGTTGGGAGGGGTTTCCGTGTCAGGGAAAGTCTCGCTCTTGTCATGAAACAAAATCCAGAGATCTTTTAAGGGGTGTTCTCAGTTGGGGGCAGGGCAATTCCAGCCCATACAAGCCCCAGCAACTACTCCCACATCACAAAGATGCTGTCAACTCTCTGGTCGGACTGCCCCATTAACTGTTCTAGATATTGTGAAGCAACTCTCCAGTCTCTAAAACTCTGACATCCCAGTCGAAGCACACCAGATTGCATGGGATGCAACACAGCAGCCATTCGGCCTTGATTCACAAAGGCATTAACATAGAAGGCCTAACTGCCACAACAGATTAGTAAACGCTAAGGACTCTACAACCCCATGGTGAGATCAAACAATTTTCACAAATTCTCTGTACTTAAGGACTTTTTGATCATCCTATTCACGACTTGGTGGTAACATGCAATATAAAATAAATTATTGTGGGTTTCTTACAGGGCAGGCTTGAGAGGTGGTTGCGAATATGAGGACAATGGTGGAGGGAAGGTGACGGTGAAGGGATTGGGGTTGGAATATTGAATGCCTGGAACAAATATCATGCTCAACTTTATAAACCATGGTGTTTAAAAAAGAAGTGGGAAAATGCATAAATAAATGAAACAGTAGCCAGAAACCAGTCTCTCTCAGGAAGAAGCACATTATTACTGACCAGGCTTGGGACTATGATGACATAAAGTACATTTTCATGATCCTTACATGGAACTGAGACAAACGGGGCCAAGGAGCTCTAAACAGCAGGGTTCATCATCTAGAATGACACACACACCCTCACACAAACAAGAGCACAGGCCAGCACCAGCTGGCCTGTGTGGCCCATGTTACTATTCTGGGTCTGCTCCTGCAGGGTCACCAGATGCTACCCAAGGGAAGCTGGGAAACAGGGCCTTGGACACTGCCAGGCAACTCCCGGGAATTTTTAGTTGTCCCCGAGTAGTAGGATCTTTCTAGGGTAAGTGAAAAGATGCGTCAAGGACACAGCGTGACAACTCGACTAAACCATTCCTCTCAGATATTCCCAGAAGTTGCTTCTGTCTTTTCATCAGGCTCCAAGGTGGTGCCATGATCGGGGCTTAGACTGGAGGTGCCATCCCTCACCGAGTCGTCACAGGCGCAGAGAATGAGGACCAGGTATCGAGAGGCAGGGCCTCCTGCTCCCCTATTCCTGGTCTCCCCCAAGTTCCAGGGCCACTCCAGTCCCACCCATCCCCACTGCTCAACCACCAGCCACAGGTGCTCAGCACCAGCATTTTGTCACGTATTTTGCAATTTTAATCACTAGAAATATTGGTCTATAATTTTTCTTTCTTAGTCATATCTCTGCCAGATTTTGGTATCAGAACAATATTGACTTCATAAAAATGGGGATAATTACCCTTTCTTTATATTGTTCAAGATACTGAGGAGAAGTCATCTTTGTTTTCTTGTTTAGTTTTGTTTCGGTTTGGTTTTTGGGCTACACTATGCTCAGGTGTTACTGCCTGGCCTGCATAGTGAGAGGTGATGGCAATCAGAGAGTCCCCGTCTGTAGCCAGAGGTGCCCAGGTAAGCTCTGAGGCAAAAAGGGACACCTGCTCTTTTGAAGTGTAACCAAGGCAGTATAACCCAGGATCTGTGCCAACTTGTGACTCCTTATCCCCTAGATACACCAGTAGTGGGGGCCGGGGGCAGGCGAAGGGCCTCGCCCCTGGGGCAGCAGCTAGCTCCCAGTTAATTTTCCCTTTCATAGTGCATTGGACACATACACTGAACTCTTACAAGGGCAGCCTGGCTACCCCAACCGCATTAGCCCAATTAGTCCACTAGCCTATCCCAATCAAAACACTCCCAAAACTCACTAAAATAACAGTGAACTCAAGAATCTGTATAACCCCTTTCTAAAATGTGGTTATCTAATTTTCTTAGCACTATTTTTGAAGACATTTTCCTTGCTTCATTTCATGTACCCAACTCCTTTGCCAAACATTAACTGTCCAAATATCAAAGGGTTTGTTTTCCTGGGATTTCTGTTATTTTTACTGGTCTTAGAGTCTTTATTCCAGTAACACACAATTTTGACATACTTAAGCAAAAATTGCCTCAATTACTGTTAAAGCTTATAGTACCTGAGATTTAATTCTAATGTCATTAAGCAGAGGAAAAATGTATCATTTCATACTTAGGGAAAAACATAAATGATCTTTCTAAAGTATTTATGTTAGAATTTTGAAGATTATGTAAAATTTTTAAATGTTAAAATATAAGATTATCCTAAGGATATAAATAAAAAGGTTTGTGACATATGATAAAAGTTAGAAATATATAAAGGATAGTCATATTTAAATGTTAGAAGAACATTTAAATATTATATTTTCCTTATATAATTGTGACAAATAATTTTTCTGATTATTTACTTTTAAACCATTTCATCATATTTTGTTCATAGTGCCTATAAAAACAAAATCATAAACTGTCATTCAAAATAATAATGAAATCATTAAAAAGTGAGCTTTAATGACAGCTATTTCCATAAGAATGAAGTTCTGGTTTTCTTTGATATACTTTTATGTGTTTCCTGAATTTGGACTAATGTGCTTTCACATATAATCCCTTTAGATGAAAGTAGAAGCAAACATATGAAAGACAAGAAAATGGAAGGAAACAAATATACGTTTTTTTCTTTTTCATTTTCTAAATGTATATGTTTCCATATGGGCTTTCCAATGATAACTAACTATTTTAACTGGATGCACCTTTTCAAAAAATTGTTTGCAGTCTCCAATTGCAATTTATAGCATCAGAGCATTCTAATTGAGATATAGATATTTTACTTAATCAGAGAGAGAAAAAAAGAGTAAAGATAACTAAATAATTTATGTGAAAGAGAAGACTCTTTAAAACTGTTTTAATGTCTCCCTATAAAACATCAACTTTAGCATAAAAAATTTTGCCTGGCAACAGTTACCAGTAGATTCAGAGTGTTAAGAGAGATTTCATAGAAAATCATATTTTGGCTATTTTCCAGTCACTGATGAAAACTAGTTGGACACATTCACAAGAGTCAAATGATGTCTGCGGGGAATGCTAAGAATATTTTAAGCTGAGTTAGAATAAAGAATTTCTTTTTTTCTGCCAGACAGATCTAGGTTACGATCTAGGCTACAAATACTTATTTGCTTCAATGTTGTTCTTTGACATCACAGAAGAGATCCATCTTCCCTGGGCCTTATTCTTCTAAGATTTCTTAGAAAAAGGATTATAACTAGGTTGTTGATAAAATCGAATATATCAGATCCCTAGCACACTTATAGACATTAATATGTGTTGTTCATATGTCTCTAGGACATGAGATTGAGAGAGTAATTTCATTTTAGTCAACATCAAACCAATGTTTGCTGTTGCTTTAAAAACTAGATTTTTGAGAACATTTTACTTACTCCAGAAAAAAAATTTATTTAACTCATGTTATACGTGTATTATCTAGATGTTGCTTTGTAACTGATAACTGCATAACTAATCACCCTAAACACTTAATCACATTGGCATCAATGAGCTTATTATATGTGTGTGTATATATATATACACACACACACAC